>CABFVZ010002037.1:0-41175 GCA_902151445.1 Timema monikensis | reverse complement strand
AAAAAAAAAAACAACACCAGAACACGACAAAAGAAGACTTCGTGCCTACGCCCTTGTGCGAGCGAGCGGACGAAGAAGAGGAATTTATCTCCAAGCGCAGCCTCCTCACGACGTCTTGTTTTATTGCCAACTTAACGGCTCAGAATTACCTTGTTGAGGACACACATCCTGTGGCATTTACACGTGCAGAGTCATTGCGACATTTGCACACACTTCGACCTGGTGTATATCATTCGTGTATCTCCCCCGCCCCCTTTCACCCATTAGCTTTGGGACAGCGGTCACCACACCTGAACAACAAGGTGTGTCTGTCTAGCCAATCTATCCACAGACTTGAGTGTATTACTCTAATACCTGCTTCATTGGCCGCATGGTCTAAGTCGTCACTCTCGTTTTGGATTAGACTGCAGATGACAGGGAGATCGGGGTTCAAATACCGGTCGAGTGTACTGAAGGTGGTTTTTCCAAAATGGGTTTCCCCTCTTTATCCACACAAATGCGGATATACTACCTCTGAATTCAACCTTCCTAATCTCTAACTCACCAGCGTAATTAGTACATACGCGTATACAGGTAGTAGGACACCATGCAAAATATTTTTTTTTTAAAAGTGTTACACTTTTTCTTTTCTCTTTGTTTAAGTTGCTGTTAATCCACCAATAGCGGTTATGTTTAGAGCGTACAGGTAAAACACCAGATACTGAGACCACGAGGTCTAAAGAGTTAGACTCGCATTCCATTAGGTCATCGTTGACAAGGATATTAAGGTTTAAATCCCAGTCATGGGAACTGGGGGAGGGGGGGGGGAGGGGGTTGTGATTTATCAATGTTAGTTTCACATTCCCTCTCCCTAGTAATGTGGGTGCACTTCCTCCAAACTACCCTTTTTCATTTATAACCACAAAGTTAAAGTGTCAATAACTCTGATCTTAAAGGCACCAATTAAAAAAAAACCGTACATGAGTGAAAATAATATTCGATAATTTTATTAGGGCCTAATAATATAATAATATTATAATTTTAATAATAATAATTTAAAAAATTACAATTGGTCACCGGGATATGTGGTTTGAACCGAACTTGTTTTGATTCTGACTAATGCCTACGAATATAATATTTACTATGACTAAGAGCTTTTCCTTATATTCAATTAGTTAATATATTATAGGGCTTTATGTATAGTTCCAAACAGACTGTCTCTTGTAGTGGTGCACCCAGAAATTTACTTATGGGGGAAAAACCATGAAGGCCTCATATTTTAGGGTCGAGTTATATTGGGGGGGCACGGTCCATAGCCACTGAAGGCCAAGAAAAGTTATTAATATTATGCCTCAAGAAGATATTTGTAATTTTTCTATGGTAAATAAGGGACAAGTAAATTACTTTATAGCATTTATAGTAGGTAGTGAAAATAAAGATCACTCAAATGTTTTAAATTTATAAACTTCTCTTTGATTATTCAGTAAAGACAAGAGAAAAATTAGTACAATGTTCAAAAATTTGTTTTATTTCGACGACTAGAACTAGCTTAACGTAATTTGCTATTCATAAATTAGCTAATTACAGTTTTCAAATATATGTGGGATCTACTAGATTTAACATAAGTCAACGTTTGTAGAACATTTCTAGTCCTATTAGTAAGTATAAATCGTTTGAAATATATTTTACTTCTTCATTGACTGCATTCCGTGGTCAGTTTGAATCCCAGTCGGTTGAAGTTACTTAGTCTTACCTTGATGCAAAATCGGGTATGGTAAGAGGGACTTTGAATTCTCTCTATATAAGTGTGGTCCCAGATGCTAATATTCCTTATCATGTATTAAGAGTCTTAAAATAATGCACAATAATGCACATCAGTACTAACTATAAATTTTTCCTTCCGCCTTTATTTTGTTATTGTTTCAACAGTAGATAAGGCATCCGACACCTTTGCTCAGTCAATAGCGTGCCTTCCTTCTGAATTAAAGGTCCCGGGTTAGATTCCCGGCTTAGCCGGAAATTTATCACTGGTTAAATGTGAGTTTACCCTTTCACAATTATGAATTAACGGCCGAGTACTGGATGTTGTGCCTGTAACAATCTTGAGTTAGATGATAATGCCAATGAAGCTATGACAGGCCTAGCGAGCCGGTGGTGGAAAATGTATGGCTTGAATAAAAAACTGTTCCAGAACACAGGCTGGAAACAGCAATGGATGTAAAAAAAAATGGGGGGCACTGTAGTATTAATTTAAAATGTTGTTAAGTTTTGAGGAGAGAGGCTTAGTTACGACCTAGCATACTATGTATATAAGTTCTTGCTTCTGTATTGTACGTTTTTTCATTACCAATTTATAAGCCTGTATAAAGGTGCAATACAAGATGATAAAGGGGTATTTTTCAAATAGCTAGCACATCTTATTCTTTGATAGCCTTAAATAATTAATTTGGTAGGTAATGTGTCCAAACATTCCCAGAAAGTACGGATTGATAACCGCTATCCTAACTATACTGGTAGGTCCTGTGCACAGGAGCGATGTTTCCACACTTAATACAGTGAAAGTAGTAGCGCGGATCCTAGTTTTTGACGATGTCTGAGTAGCCTACATTTAAACACTGACAATGTGAATTCACGTCGTAAATCTCGTAATAGCAACTTCACTGGTTATTTAGTGATAGTTGTCCTCATTGTTTGAATACAAGTTAATCCACAAAAGTAAGTAGCCCATAAAAATATCGCCCATGTTTTGGGCATTAGTCCTATTATATCTTCCTTAGAAGCCACTGCTTCCAGTTAATAATAGTTGTTGTAACAACGCGTTTATGACACACTTGCGTAGATGCAGGCGATTAAACAATGATCGTTGAAACGTGAGATAAATAGCAAGCAGCCATACTACCTGTAAACACCTTAACTCCGTTGTAAGCACCTTCAAACCAAGCAACAGCCTCACCGCCTGTTGAAGTCTTATCTCCATTTCCATCATCCACGAAGAGAGGTTAGATGGAACCAGAGTATGCCAGTTTCGCTGACCATTCAATCACAGCCACCAGCAAGGTGAAACCACGCTAATCAGTCTCCCTGACCACTCATTTAAGGGGTTATACAAGATGAGACTACGGCCCTCTATACCTGTGGTCAGTCTCCTTAATCAGGTTGTCGTAATTTGAGCCACCACATGTCACAAGAGGAAATGCAGACTTGAATACTTAAAGGTTTTCTCATTTAGTCAGCAAAATATGTCAATGTAGCTTTTAAAGTGTCGATATTATCTCACGACATTGTCTGACACCTAATGTGTGAATGTTTACTACACAGGTTAATAACTTGACGTTAATGTGCTACTTTCTGAATTACATTGGGGTTGTGGTGTCATAAACGAAAACAAGGATTACGTTTATTTGATGTTGTCACAGTTCTTAGACATATTGCTCCTAAGCACTTAAAACACTCTCTGTGTATAGCATAATACACTTAAATACTTTAAGCCCTTTATATTATGGAATAATGTACTTGAACACTCTAATCATCCTGTGTGAAGAATGGGTGGGTTTTAGCCAGATATACATTGGTAAAATCATTTCGGACATAATAATTATAATAATTATAGTTTTACAACTCTCAGCTGAGGAAATCCTTGAAACAATCCAACTCTACATACTTTTTGTATGAATGTTCTTCTAGGTTCTGATAAGACTTTGCAGACGACTGCACTAGTTGGGACTGTATTATCTGTAATGTTCAAATTGTGTTTAATGGGGTAACATTTCTGTTACATCTCAAACAGGGTATCCAAAGGCTTTGGATTTGAAAGTAAACCATCTCCCTATTTCTATATTCCCACATGGAATATAGAATATTTTGCTGGTAATAATAAAAGTATAACACGTTTACCTTTAGAAATACATTTTAATAATCCCATTCTTGACGTCGAGTGGAAGCTGACCACATTTATAGGGGACTATCACTATATCTGAGAAGGAGGTTAAAATAATTTAGTACTGTCAATCCACCTTAACTTCTACTGAAGGCCCGACCCCTTTGATTCCCGGTAAATTTCCTTCCACCTCAACTCCCAGTGTCTCTTCCATCTGGACTCCCAGTGACTTCTATTACACCTTAACTCCCAGTGTCTCTTCCATCTGGACTCCCAGTGACTTCTATTACACCTTAACTCCTGGTAAATCCTGGTGAGTTCCTTCCAACTTTAACTTTAATTAATTTGCGGCCGTTGGGTTTGGACGCCCGTTTAGCGTGTTTGACTCTTCCTCGAGAGCAAGGCTGTACTGCAACACGCCCCTAGCTGTTTTTTTTTTTAAGACTAGCCACTGCCACAGTATATTAGTTAATTGATCAAAATCTATGAGACAAGACTAAATAAGCTACTACTCCGCTTCCGACACGCTTACCCAACGTAAGTATTTTTGTCCGTGGCATACCTATTGTTTCTTTTTTATATCAAGAGAAAGTATTGTGATTGAAAAAAAAAATAGATTTAGAGATAATGACGAATCTTTATATTTTTTGTGAACTAAGATTTTATAATTCTGTCTGTCTGTCAGTCTGTCCCTGGCCATGGATCTAACAATATTTGATGGATTTTATTCAAACTTGATATTTAAATTTTATAGGGCTATACCATAACATTTATTTTCTCCCTAGCCCTTCATTTAAGGGTAGTTTACTTATTAGTATTTTTTCTTATTCCAAATTATTCGAAAGTGATTTTAACGATTTAGTCTAAAATGCATAGATAGGATTTATATGACTTGACGAATAACACTGTATAGTTGGTTTTTGGGCAAACTGTCGTTGAAGGGTAGTTTATTGCAGGGAAATTTTTGAAAATTCTAAATATTTAAAAAATAGCTCTATAGACTGGGTTCAAAATGTGTATCCGGAGATTGTGTTCCGGTATAACAAATAGCAATGTAGGCTTATAATTGTTTTTGAGGTAATAACTAATTCATGGGTAGCCTATTGATGACTGGTTTTTCAAAAACTTAAAATATTTTAAAAATTGCTTTAACAATTTACAAATTAGTATCTTTGGAGTGTTTGGCATGGTAATAACCCTGTATACTTAGTTTCGGGTAAAAATTTGATAAAGGATCGTTTACATAGGAGTAATTTTTGTAAGTTAAATTTTTTTTAAAAGGGCTATAACGATCTTGCTTAAGACGTTTATCTGGGGAGTGTTTGACCTAAACATGACAAATAAAGCTGGATACGTGGTTTTGAGGTGTAGCCTACTTATGACTTTTTTTAAAATTTGAATATTGAAAACGAATATATTGCTTTAGTGATTTAGTTCAAAATGGGTGCCTATTATAGTCACTTGTACTATAAATAGTTAAATATAGATGTGTTTTTCTAAAACAATAAAAACATAATAGTAGTTAAATAACACCTGATTTTTTTAAATTAGATTTTTTTGAAAATAGCTCTAATTATTTTATCCACAATTGGTATCGGGGGACTATTTTACACCATCAATAATAATGTATATTTATTTAAAATAAATTAATTTAAGGGTAGTTTAATTACTGCCAATTATTGATTCCCGTTGACTTATGTTGCGACTTAACCTCCGCTCAGTTTTCTACCTCCTTAACTCCCGGTGGGTTCTCTTCCACCTCAACTCCCAGTGACTTATATTACACATATATATTACTACTGGCGAATTCCCTTCCTCCTTAACTCTCGGTGCGTCCCTTTCCTCCTTAACTCCCGGAGAGTTCCCTTCCACCTCGACTCCCAGTGACTTATATTACACATATATATTACTACTGGCGAATTCCCTTCCTCCTTAACTCTCGGTGCGTCCCCTTCCTCCTTAACTCCCGGAGAGTTTCCTTCCACCTCGACTCCCAGTGACTTATATTACACACACACACACACACACACACACATATATATATATATATATATATATATATATATATATATTACTACTGGTGAATTCCCTTCCTCCTTAACTGTTGGTGAATTCCCTTCCTCCTTAACTCCCGGTGAGTTCCCTTCCAACTCGACTCCCAGTGACTTATATTATATACACACACACATATATATATATTACTACTGGTGAATTCCCTTCCTCCTTAACTCTCAGTGTGTCCCCTTCCTCCTTAACTCTCGGTGTGTCCCCTCCCTCCTTAACTCCCGGAGAGTTCCATTCCTCCTTAACTCCCGGTGACTTTCCTTCCACCTTGTCTCCCAATTACTTCTATTACACCTAAACTCACGGCGACTTCCATTTCACACCAATTACTCCAAATAACATATTATTCTATTAATTTAATAGTAGTTAAGTAATGACTGATTTAATTATATTTTTTAAATATATCTAATTATTTGGTCCAAATTTGATATAGTTGTTCATGATAGATAAGAATACATTGTTATTTTTACAAATAACAAATACTTTTAGGATTGTTAACAAATAATTTATTTTTGATAGTTTGAATTTTTTTAAATATATTTAAACATTTGGGTTTAAAATGTATGTATGATGAGCGATTATTGTACTCAACAAGATGATATGTTTGTTTTTACGAGGAAAACATAAGTTTAAGGGTAGTTTACTCAAAACCTATCTAAGAAAATTATCTTCGAAGCCATAATATATAATATTATCAAGTTTGTGCGATTGTTTAGTGCAATTTATTTTTGTTATCTTCACCTTTAAAATGTATAAGTCTCTTTCTTACCTTCTTCACGAGCTTTAATTCCCTCTCGCGCATTTAATCAATTATTCTGTAATTATTGGTTACTCTTATTGGGTCCAAGAATTTCTCTGACTTTGTTCCTAACGTTCGTCTTTTAATTTATTTTAGTCAATGTTGAGAACAACAAGAAAGTAAATGTCTCTTTTTAGAGACATCCAAAATGCCAAAATGCCAATGTTTACTTATTGGAATCAGATCTAGTTAATTGGTTTTTTTTCCCGTGCCTCCCGTTTTACAACCCGTCTGGGCTATTCGCATATAATACAACAATGGAGTAAGGAGGTAAAATTTAGATCAAAACCACCCGTATTTCCTTGAAAGGAGAGTGTAAAACCATATACGGGGGAAAAAGCCATGATATATATATATATACCCAGACTAAATTTGAATCTAACCTCCTCGTCAACGGTAGACCAGACAAGAATATACATTAGACTTAATGCGTGCCCACCGATTCGGATAAAAAGTTAGTTAACAATAATTGTTATATTATTTTCGAGCTAATATACTATACAATACATTAAGAATATTAAAATTAGTAGCTTATACGGTTTTTCTTTCTAGTTTGTGATAAGATTTCGTATACAAAAAGTATGCCTTGACTTTTTTATTACGAATGGATAGAAAATAAAAAACATGTATTTTTTCGGTCATCATTGATTTACTATATTACCTTTTAGTTATTGTTATTTTACAGTTATTGATAATATTTACTAAGCGTTTAACCCGAACGGGTAGTAAGACGCGGTGCTAAAAAAAATGAAAAAATATCTATCAAAAGTGACAGCTGCAGATAACATTAATTGACGTATGTATACATGAAAGTGGATCTAGTAACTTTTTCTGGCTGTCAGATACGTCCATTCATAAGAAAATAGGGGTATATGTTATATATCTATCTCCAAGTGATCCTTAAATATAGACTGTGAGGTGTTAGTTACCAGTGGTGCATATTTGTCTCAGCCCTAGCTGAGAGCACTAATGTGTTAAACTGCCATCTCTAAAATACTCTGATTCAAATTTCGGGCAGGTTGAAATCTAATTATTTAATTTTAGCAGCGCGTCTTTCTTGCTATACGCATGGAATCTAATATTCACGCTGTGCTTGCTAATTGGAATTCACTATAAGTATGGCCTCGATGATAACAACCCCATTCTCCCTAAGCAACAGGTAAACAAAAATTATATCACAACGCCATATTTCTTCAGTTTTATAGTTCACCCACTTTTGAACATTTTAAGGGAAAGGTAGATTTACATTTTCCTTATACATAGGTTTTTAAAACTCTAGTTCGTATTGTTTTGCCATCTATCAATTACTCGAACAAAACTTTAACTATATACATTATTATTAGCACCGCGTCTTATTATCCGTTCGGGTTATACGCAATTACGCTCATGTGTAATGGTAGGGTGATTGTAAGATTAAATGGAGGACCTACAGTTTAACGTGGGATCCGAACCATGGTGGAGGCCTGGCATTCCCCACATTCACAAGTTGTGATTAATAAAGGTCTTGTCAGAGGTGAAGGAAGGGTTTGGTAATCAGATAAATCTGTGCCGGGACCGAGGATTGAACCCCGGACTCCAGCACATAAGTCCGACACCTTACCCCTAGACCACCATGTCACCAACTATATACAAAATAGCTCAGTTGGCAACATAGGGCGCATTTTATTTTCTCTCGTGAGTAGGCTACTTGGTCACTGCGAGTTGATTTGATTAAAGTTGTGTTTAATTTGGTTTGTAAAACAAACTATATCTTTATTAAATTAACATAATCTAGTTGATATAACTTAATATTATTATTGATGACCACTGGGTGAACTGTAAAATAATACCATTTATATCTACCTTGCATGATTTAAATTAAAATAATAATCAAATTGTCGGCAAACTATATGGTGGGGTTCCTAAATATAAGATTTATTCAATTATAATCCTCCTATATATATACTCAATTTTATTTTATTTTATTGGTATGAGCACTAAAGTCTTATCGCGGTGAAAATTACATTTTTGTCTAGGCTGAGCCGCTAAGACCTTCTCCACTTGTTAAATGTCAGTTTCTTTTTATAACGCGAGAGGTCATCAATCAATAACCAAGAGTAATGTGTTCTGAGGTAGTTCGCCCTCACCTCTTTTCAAAGTTGCGTTTGCTAAAATATGACCAAAACACTAGTTTTAATATATTATATCACACAAAGGGCATAGAGTAGTTTCCTTAATCTTCCTTTGCTATAAAAAACAAAACAAAAAACACTACCACAACTATTACTAGATATACTATATATCTAGAATTTATTTGCTGTCATAATTTAGTATCCAATGTCCGCATGCAGAAATAAATCTCAAGAAAATTAACGGGATTGTTGAGTGGATGATCTTCATTTTCATATTTAATTTTAAAATAAATTAATTATGATAACAACAGAAAACTATCGTCGGTGTATGCATGCACAAAGGCGTCAGTTTCTCGTGGTCTTGTTATATTATGGTAGGAAATCAAAGGATTTAATCCTGTACTATTGTACTGAGATAATTTAGCTTAAATGGTTTCCCACCATCCTTCAACGCAATTGTGGGTATATTACCTTCTCATCTCTGCCTCTCTATTGTAAATATTTGGATTGCTCAGATAGGTTGTTCTAAGTGGGTACCCCCTGTAAACCCCCACAAAAAAATATATTAATTTTTAAAATTGGACGTTCACATTAGTTTAAAATATAATAGAGAAGATATGTTCTTTTAAAACTAGGTTCACTGTATTTTTTCTTTAAATTGAACCACTTTTGTTGATTTTTATAGTGTTTTTATTTATTAGGAAGTATTTAATACACTTCATTTTAGTCAGTTATCTCGTTTTTTTAAAAAAAGAATCAATAAAATATTGAAATTAGTCAATTAGCGTTGAGATGGTTCCTTAACTATAGGTAGCAGCGCTATAGTAAATTACTTTTTATTATGATTGGAGAGTAATTTTCTCTACTCATGGACAAATTATTACAATTTTAGAGAGTGAAACCAGCCAACAATAAAATTAGTCATGCCTTTATTATAGTGTGTAATGACTACCAACCTGTTAGAAGATTGAGAACTTAATTTCCGAAGATTAGCTTTACTAAGGTTAATAAAATAGGTCAGATTGGAAGCTGAGCTCTACCTGAGTCGGGCAATGCCACAGATTACAACTGACCCACTTCCTAAAGATTGAGAGGGGTGGAGTTAAATAGGTCAATCTGACGGGGACGCGGGAAATCGATTGCGAGATTGGGTGGGAGGAGCTGTCTGATATGGCACGCAGTACCTTCTACACATCGGGTAGCGTTTTCCTCTTGTTTGCAGTTTGTCTAACTACCCGTCTGGTATATCCGCATTTTTTACACTAATGGGGCTAGGAAGAAATGCACCCGCATTGGCGTAGAGGGAGAACGGAAAACTATTTAGGAAAAAACCCCTTCAATGCACTCGGCTGGGATTTGAAACTCGATTTTTCCGTCACCGGCAATTCTATCTATTTAAATACGATATTGGCGCTTTAGCTTGTCGTGTCAATCACATTTGATAATAAAGGACACATTGAAAATTTAAAATACTGATGGTGATGCATTTCAAAAAATAGCTCACAATATTATCACCATCGTAAAAAGAAACTCAATTTTTGAAATCCTTTTCTATTTAAAATTAAAATTAAGAATATATAAAACGTTAATTCTTAATATCGAATTATTGTTCACAGAAATTTGAAATACATTTTTTTTCAGCTATGGCTGATTCTCGTAATTTTAATCATTCATCCCTCAAGTTTCGCCTTTCACATATAAGTTACTAAATTGTATAGTGTTGCTTGGTTCCATCTTGATTCGCTTGGAATTTACAATGTATTTGTACTATTGGCAGCATAAAGCCACAACCGAGTCGCCGACAGATCTTAGTAGACATTGATATCCACACATCCATCGCAGATTCTACCTTAAAATACGAGTGAAAAATGACCCTGAGCATGGGACGATCCCTTGATAACTCAGTGGTAAAGCTTTGACGTGCTTATCTAAAGGTCTCGGATTCGATTTCTATGCCCAAGTGTTCTTTTTCAGTTTATTTAAATATTGTGTTGAAGTAAATTTCATGATTGATTACAGTTATTTGTCTGTAGGCCATGATCTCTCGTGTGCTTGTTATTTTTCATAAGATAAAATCACTGTTCACACACTCAAGTGCTGCCAATCATTACACGTATCTGGTGCGTAAATTTAACAATTTCTGAAACTGATCTTTGGTGAGTAGAGAGTAAAAAAATTGTGCACCAATCTCACTTGCTAAATTTTCCCAATGTAATGCCCAATTTTTAAAATTTCATAGTCTAAAATTGTGTTTTTCTAAATCATTTATAAAAATAGTCTGGCTGCATTGTATGATGATTCGTCAAGGTGTCCACGGGCCGCATATAATCATGTATTGAGCCAAATGTGGTGCGTGGGCCACAAGTTTGACGTGCTTGCCTTAAACCATCCGAATACCAATGCGGGTGTATGTATTTTTAATCCCAGAATAGTAATTATAGTATTGTATTTTTTGGAAGTTGCTGGCAGAGCTATCAATAATAATAAAAACCACGCTATAGTAAGGGCCTTATGGAAAATACAAAAATGTACTTTTTGTGGCAGCATTTAAAACATTTTAAGTATTATAGATTTAGCATTCAATGACCAAAGTTCCCCACCGTCATTGTTAAGTATCGTCTCCTAATCTTCACGGATATATAAATATATATATTTGTTCCTTAAGACCTAGGTGGATGGATTCTATCTACTCCAAAGGATTGGACTACTGAGCAAACATGGCCCGCTGAAGAGGAGGCTCCCTCCTCCTCCAAAGGCTTGTTATTGGTGACACCTTATAGAGTAGTCTTCAAGCGGACCTGTGTCACATCCCCGTGGTTGAAGATGATCATCGACTGTCAACATCCATTCTCTCATTTTAAAATATTTTAAGTTACATATTTTTTACAATTAACCCTTGCTCACCCCGGAAAGTATTTATTCTTTTAAGGCTTAACAATACATAATTTTAATATTTTTAATCAATAATTACTTAAGGCCAAAACTTTTATAACTTCTTATGCATATATTATAAACACTAATCACTTTTTCATTTTAGAGAAATGAGGAACTATGATCATTATAAGAACATAAATTTTTAATATATTTAGTCAATAATAATTTGAGGCCAAAAAAAATTCCAACCAACACCATCGATCCTTATGCATATAAAATATACACCAATCCCCTTTATTCATAATTTTATAGAAATTATGGATTAAGATAAATAAAAGAATTCAATGTATTCAACATCGGCTATAGGTGAAAATATTTGCTTATGACTAGTCTTATCATGCTGATGATATTTACTCATCATCTTAGAGGTAGAATAAACGAAGGCGAAGGAAAATAAATGTAATTATCAAAAATACATTTATTCAGTAGTTGATTTAAGTTAAAACACTTTTTTTTAGACTGACTCAATTGATCCCTACGCATACTTTCTGAACTCTACCATCCTTTACTCATCACTTTAGACGAATAAGGACCTAAGACAAATAAACGAATATACTGTTTAAATATATTATAGGCCTCATCTTAAACACTAGAATGCTCACCCTTAATCTCAAATACTACATTAAACGTAACATTTCTAATTCTTGAAGATAATTGATATGCATAACGTGTGCACCTTCTCATCCTCGTGCATACTTTCTAACAGCTAAGGGCTCGGCCAGACTGACAAGCGTGCGAGCGAGCGCGCAAGCGACTGGGCGGCCAAACTGGCGAGCGAGCGAGCGAGCGCGTAATTAGCAGATTCTAGTTCATTAGAGAAGATGTGTCTGTCAAAGACACTTGGTAAATCTCTGCTCCTCGAAAATTCTTACAACAAATATTGTGTATTTATAAAAAATAAAAAAGTAGGAGAGCATCCAATTAATAAATTGAGAAATGTGTGTGGGGAGTTCCACCATCTATACAGACAACTGAGAAGTTACCCTGATAGGTTTTTGAGTACATGCGGATGTCAGTGCAAACGTTTGATTCAGTAACATTGCAAATATTTTTAGTGTATTGAAGTGTTTTAAAATAAGATTATCCACACCAATGGGGGAATGGTGCTTTGCTGTTGATTGGGAGGCAAAGGTTCGAATCTTGGCTCAGTGAACTGAAGGTGATTTTTAAAACTTATTTATTGTTGTGGTTTTTTCATACTCTCTCCAAACTATTGGTGATTCTTATTGGTAAAGGCCTACTTTGATTATAATATTGAAGTATTTTAACATATCGGGTTTACATATATTCATTATATTATTTATGGTCTTACCAATTAAATTAGGCCATTAATAGCAAGTGTGTTAAACCTATCACTGATAGAAAAAAGTCAAATATCATGTCAAAATGAGAAGTTTTCCCAGCACTCAATGAACCAACATACAATAATATTGCCTAGCGCCTGTAAACTAGACTGTACCGGTTAGAGCGCGCTCGCTCGCTCGCTCCAGTGTGGCCACCTCCCATTACATCATCATATTTAGCACCGCGTCTTACTACCCGTTCGGGTTATACGCTTTAAGTACTAATTACGCTAATGGATTAGGAATTGGGAAGGTTGAATTCGAGGAAGTGAACCCGCATTTGCGTGGAGGGAGAGTGGAAAACCATTTAGGAAAAACCACCCCCAATTCACCCGACCGAGATTCGAACCTCGATCTCCCCGTCCTCAGCAGTCGAGCTCAACACGACAAGCGCGTTAGCCAACTACGCCACCGAGGCGGGTCTCCCATTACAACCAATGTGTTCTATTTTATATTTTAGTCGCTCGCGCGCTCAGTCTGGCCGTACCCTAAGGACCCTTAGTACTCAAAACCTATCAGGGTAACTTCTCAGTTGTCTGTATAGATGGTGGAACTCCCCACACACATTTCTCAATTTATTAATTGGATGCTCTCCTACTTTTTTATTTTTTATAAATACTCAATATTTGTTGTAAGAATTTTCGAGGAGCAGAGCTGTACCAAGTGTCTTTGACAGAGACATCTTCTCTAATGAACTAGAATCTGCTAATTACGCGCTCGCTCGCTCACTCGCCAGTTTGGCCACCCAGTCGCTTGCGCGCGCGCTCGCTCGCACGCTTGTCAGTCTGGCCGAACCCTAACACACACCCTTATTGGAGAAAGGACCTTCCCAATTTCTTGGAGTAAGATCTGAGAGGTATATTAACCTTACACTTGACTGTTGGCCGTCCATACAGCATGGATGTTTAGTAGGTATGATAATCAAATAGACTCATTTAAGACTTTAAAAATGCGCACACTCTCTCTGAAAAAAGATCTCCTCTTTACAACCTTTACCCCTTACCTCTACAAAGCTCTATAATTAATCATCCTTACAATTATCGGGTCGTGAAACATACATATAATACATTGAATTGTAGTTCATGGATAATACCATGAATTATATTTAAATTACATTTAATCATTATTCATACATCTTAGCTAAAATTCATTTATTTACTATTCATTGATCGGATAATGCATAAAGTAATTCATCATGCTTATTACAGATTTGATCATCGACCATTGACTAGAGTCATATACTTATACCTATAAGACATTTTACCATAGTTCATTGATCATACCATACATTATCATAGATTATGGACACATCTTACTTATAAAATATTTAATCAGCCTTCATCTACCGATACATATAAGACATTTGATTTTACTTGATCAAAGACATACCATACTTATAGCACATTCCATAATTATTAATTGATCAATACATATAAAACATGTAATCATAGTTCGTTTATCACACCATGCATCATATTTAAACAGTATTTAATCAAATAATATTTAGCACCGCGTCTTACTACCCGTTCGGGCTATACGCTTTAAGTACTAATTACGCTAATGGATTAAGAATTGGGAAGGTTGAATTAGAGGAAGTGAACCCGCATTTGCATGGAGGGAGAGTGGAAAACCATTTAGGAAACCCCCCCCCAGTTCACCTGACCGAGATTCGAACCTCGATCTCCCCATCCTCAGCAGTCAAGCTCAACACGACAAGCGAGTTAGCCAACTACGCCACCGAGGCGGGTAGTATTTAATCAACATGCATACATCATACTTAGAGGAACTTTGATCATCTTTCATTGATACTTCTTCATACATGATAAATTAGATCACCTGATCTCATAACGGCAAATTTTCTTACTTCAGAGATGTTCTCTTCATTTATTACGAATGCAGATACATTAAACACTACTAGTCTTATCCTTAATGCTATAATAAATGAGTACTATACTTCCTCACTTGGAATATATTGCAAATGCATAACCATCACATCTTCTCAGCCTCATGAATGATAATGTTCTTGACCAGCTGTGCACAACCCACCGGTCACATTGTAACGTTTAAACGAGCTAGCCTGATATTAATGTATGTACGCCACCATTAGGGTGACTTTTGATATAACGATTGAATTGGGTCCAAGTTTGCTGTTCTGTATGATTAATTAAAAAGGGATGATGTTTTATTTTATAAATTAAAAGTTATAGTGTTTTATAGTTATTTTTATTTTAAGAAGATAAACAGTTTTTTTGCTAGATATTTCACACGTTGTAGATATTAATAAAAGCCCGACTATTACTTTATATGCATGACAATTCCCGACATGTGAGCTTTAGAACACATATTAAGATGTCATAGACTCCACCTACACGGCTCCTCGTCAGGAAGGAAAGTGAAGAGATGCGTACCCTGAAAGGGGTATATCTAGCGACATTTCATTCTCGAAGCTTCCTAAAAGAAAAAAGGTGTGGTCATCCAGTTGTGTTTCTGTCCACAAAACTGCGTTGTCTTTTTAAACAGAGACGTAGAAGGATGTCGCCATACCTTGCAACTTAACAACTTAACACAAATAAATCTTACTACTCGCTCTCATTTAAAATATCGTAGTTTTGAATAAAGATGTGAATAATAAATTATTGAGATGAATAATTCCATATCATTACAACATTCAGCCCTTAATTTAATTTTTTGCGGCCCGTGAGAGGTTGACATAATTTAAAATTGTGTTCGGGAATCTACCCTTAGCACCAAATTTTCTCGTATGATCTGATTTCCAGATGCAGCTAATTGATCTTCAATGCAACTCTGAATTAAATGAAACTTTTTCAAAAAAATTTCTACTGGATTTGTATAAGAAATACTTGCCCAAATAAATAGAAGCATTGAAATACCATGCACTAAAAAAGGAAACATTATTAGGAAGTACCTACTTACGTGAACAGTCACTTTATTTGAAGAAACAGTTCAAATCAAGAGGTCGTTCCCATCTAACTAATGAATATTTTGACGGAAACTTGCGAATTGCTGTGTCCAACGTTGAACTCGATAGTGACAGATGAAGAAATGGGAGGGCGTAAGTTAACTTGTGGCCCACCATTGATCAGTTAAAGTAAAAGCGGCCCTCAGGTATTAAAAGGTTGTGCACCCCAGTTCTTGTCAATCTATCTTAGAGGTGGTCCTCACAATCCTCGATCAACTTCCTAAATCCATATGCGTTAATTCAAACGATAAAGAACTTTAATACTCATCTAACGTATATTAAAAAAAGTTATAAAATATTCACCTAATGAACTCATGAGTTGTGTTAAGAGAGTCGAACAAATACATTTGGCATGGGCCCTATCTCCCACATGTACAGTAGCCCCATGGCTTCTTTGGTGCTGACTGACAGCTCACAGCTGACTTCTGACAGTCAACATTTAGGTATATACCTATATTTTGACCGTCAGAAGTGACAGCTGTTAAACACATGATTTGCAGATCATATGGTTCGGTTTATGGATACAAAATTTGGCCCGGTAACTTTTAAAAGCCGTCAGCTGTGAGCTGTCAGTCAGCACCAAAGAAGCCAGGTGGATACTGTAGATGATTTGTGTCCGGATGCGATGTTTTTCTCTCTACCTGAGTGTATATATAATCTCCCTAGTTAAGCTTTACCTCTTCAAACAATAACGTTCTAGGATTCGTCCCAACAACCTTACGTTTCTTGACTGGTTTTCTGTTCATCCTTTAGTGAAAACGGCCTTATGCTTGTTGATACGAATATATTATCTTGATCAGTAGATGATGGATTTTTTTTTAAATCTAGGTAAAGAGTATGTAGAAGACTACCTAACATCCTTAACGTTGATAGATTTCGGTCTAATGGTTAAGGCCCCATCCAATTATACTCATCAAGATCAGATTGACCCTGACATTCGGCAGCCAGCTTGCTATAGGTTAAATAATACAACGCTATTTCTCATCGCTAGTTGCATAATAAATGACATGAAAGCTGTAGTTATAATAAATACCCTTTCTCTCCTCCTTAAAGCTAATGATGGTGCAGAACCAATACTCCTCCTTATGCAAACTAGATGAAATGCCAAATGGTCAAGTTAAAACAGAACCTCGTTATGCTTGGTCAGTTAATATATTATTAGTATAAAAGTGCTTGGGCTTTCAATAAAATGAAATAAAAAAAATACAAATTGTAAAAGTATTTTGATGTATATTGTACCTATGCTTGTATTTGATGCTACACTCAAGCCTTTCAACGATTAAAATATATTTAAATGAAGACCGTTTAGTACTCTAGTCACTATATCTGAATATCACACTGTTGTTAGTCAATGATTTTAAAAAAAAGCTAGAAGATATCAGGCGAGTTATTTTTCGCTTAATTTTTGGGTCAATATCATTTAAAAATTAGCGTTAAAATATTTACGGGCTTGTCTTGGTGGCTGATAAAAGGCAGAATGCTGCATTTTTACCCTCAGTCACAAGTTAAGAAATTAATTCAACGATATGGCGAGAGGCAATTTTCTTCTATATTTGACCTTGAGAAAAATATTTCAATTTCAAACACAAAACAGTTTTTAAAATCATTAATAAACTAATAAATAAATTGTGTTAGTTTTTATTGTAGTTTTTTGCTTTTTGAATGTAAAAATATATAAGCTCTTTATTTACCTTAGTATAACATTTTTTTAAATTTCATTATTAACCCATTTATTTTCATTTGCAACAAATAAATCCGAAATAACTACTACTGTATCAATTACACATTTTGTTAATATTAGGGGCTAAATTTTGCAAATGGGTTTTCAATGGGTACGCAAGCGAAAAAAAGGCTGAGAACCACGGAACAGTGTAAGCCATTCCATAACTTTGTAGCAAATCTATTGATCTGAGTAGGTTAACACTAGGTAATAATGGGTTGAGGGAGAGTGGAAAACCACTTAGAAAAACAAACTCAGTACACCCCGCTGAGATTTGAACCCTAACCACCCTGCTATTTGAACACTTGACAAGACAAGACAAGACTGTAACCAGCAACATGTTCGGCGCAATCGTTTTTAATAGCTTCCATTTCCACATCCGTTGGACAAGGTCTACCCTTCCCATCTCCCTTTTCTTCTATTCTTGTTACTATAGAACTAGTCGAATAGGCCTGAGTTCTAGGAACACTATTCAATGCAGTCAATAAAGAAAGATTGGACAAATAGAGAAGAAAATGTCAGCCTTAGAGAACAAACAACCGGGTTGGAATGTAAGCCCAGCAGTGGTTACTATGTAGGGAACGTAACATAATGAGCGTCTCAGATGGGAACAAAAACGTGTTGTTAATGATGTTTTAAAAATACAGCATGGATTTAGTAGAGCGGTACCTTCCTTCACCTCTAACAAGACGTGTATTAGTCACAACTTGTGAATGTGGGGAATGCCAGGCCTCCACCGTGGTTCGGATTCCACGATAAACTGTAGGTCCTCCATTTCATCTCACAATAACCCTACCATTACACATTAGCGTAAGTGCGTATAACCCGAACGGGTAGTAAGACGCCGTGCTAATAATAATAGTACAGCAGCACACAGGTAGGATAATATTGTGTATGTCCTATTGTACTGTATAGGTCAGGTAATACTGTACAGGTAGGATAATTTGGTATACAAGCTGAATGCTCGTTCTATTGTGTAATTATTGTTGGATGAAAATGAGGAATTTTTGTTTGAAGCTTAATGGCATGGTTCTTAGCACTAGCCGAGAAACACCATGCGGAGGTGAACATGTATCGTTCTCATGGGAAGTTTTATTTTCGGCAGGCCCCCTTGCCCACTGCCTGGGGCGTTATCACTTGAGCGTGGCTGGACAGGTCTCCCCCCTTCCCACCACTTCCCACCACCACACACCGCCCCAGGCCGGGCCTTCTCAATCACACAGACAATACAAACAACACAAAATTCAGCAATATATAAACTACATTCTTCTACCGTCTCTTGGAGTTACATAATAAAAGGTAATTACATATTTTAATTAAATATCTGTATTTTTTCCCCACTCCTTAGAAGAATCTACGGGGTTAAAAATACTTGCTATATTTTTTCGAAGGCATTATTAGAACAAACTTAGCAAATTATTACCTTATAAACGCTTAAAAAGCGTTTATAAAGCAATATGGTTGATTAGGGTAGTTACCCCGATTCTACCTCCTTAATCACAAAGCATCGGAATGAAACATATTTACTTTTTCTAATTAGCTTATGAAGAATACCTGTTCTGAAAATTGAAAAATTACACCTGGACACGGGAATCGAACCCGGGAGCCGTGTCATTTTTCAATTTTCGGAATATGATATCTGTGTGGAGTGATGCCTCACTAAATGCATACATAATATCTTCGGCTATTTCATTCTTAATAGGAATACCTGTGCCAAATTTTATTCCTCTAGCTTCGTGGGAAGTGTGAGAATTAGTGATGTGTGAGTGAGTCGGTCAGTCAGTCAGGGCTTTCGCTTTTATATAGAGAGATTTCCGATAGTACTGTACAGGTCAGATAATATTATATAAGTAGGATAGTATTGTATGTCTCCGATAATACGGTATATGCCCGATAGTACTGTATAGAGCAGATGATACTTTATAGGTAGAGTGATGTTGTATATACCCGTTAGTACTGTAGTTGTTTGATAGTACTGTATAAGTAGAGTAGTATTAAATATGTTTTATAGTATTGTATAAGTGAGATAATCCTGTATAGGTAGGATAGTATTGTATGTCTCCGATAATACTGTAAATGTCCGGTAGTACTATATAGGTCAGATAATAGTGTATAGGTAGGATAGTAATGTATTTCTCCGATAATACCGTATATTCCCGATAGTACTGTATAGGTTAAGTAATACTGTACGAGTAAGATAATACTGTATTTATCCGATATTACTGTATAGGTCAGGAAATAAATACTTTAGCCTATATGTTGGATAATACTGCATACGTCCGAGTAATCAGTGGCAGATTCAGGGTAGGGGCAATGGGGCACGTGCCCCCTGTCAATTTTAAGAAAATACACACAAATTGTTTGAATTCCTGTTTGCTACAGATACTTTTCTTGGACTCTCCACTTACTCGGCTCATTCCAAGAAACGTCCTTTGTTTCCAATAATATATTTCATGTAGAAAACAAAAGGTATTAGAAATGTATAGAGCTAATTTTACACTCAGTTATCGACCAAAGATGAATAGAGAAACAACTTAACCTTACGACATTATTCAAAAGGTTTAAAAGTAATAAAAGCAGTGTTGATAAAAACATAAAGTTTGAAAGCGGAAGTGACATTATTAAGAAGATAGGAATTGTTTCATAACAAACGCTTTAGAGTAATGTTCAGCTTCAACTTCAAATGAACTTAAACATTCAAGAAATATTGGTTGTGATGTTGGTTTTACGCAGAAAATAGTTGATTACGAAATTTACAGTGTACTGCGTGATCCACGGTGTCAAACTGAAAACTACAAATTTCCATCTGTTGTTCAAGGAAGTAAAAAATAGATAATTCAAAATACACTGGATAAAGGAATTTCCTTGGCTGTTTTAAAGTTAAACATTTGGGAAAGTTGGTGATATACTCTTTATCATCTTATAAAAATGCCAAGAATGATTTTGGAGTTCATGAGAAAAATGAATACTCATATAGCCTACCATGAGAACATCGTAGTTGGGTCTCAACATTTTACTGACGTCATGGATGGAAACACATTGAGTATTGAAGCAGAAATAGATAGTACTACAAGTGAAAAACATAGAGCAATAGACAAAAATTAATAAGTACCAATAATAATGACGAATGACGATACTATGTTGTAGAATGCAATATATCGCTTTGAAGGGCCATAGAGATGATAGGTCCATTTTCGCAGGCGAAAGTGGGTTAGACAACGTTGATAAGTTGAAAACTAAAGGTAATTTCAAGAAATTACAAAGATTTCAGGTCAATACTGGTGACAAGATCCTTGAAAACCATTTGCAAACTGCTGGTAAAAATTCTAATTTTATATGTAAAACGACCCAAAATGAATTAGTAAAATGCTGCGGGGAAATCATGCAAAGTAAAATTGTTTAAAAGGCTAAATAAATAAGTGCTATAGTATTTTGGCTTACCAATAAACCAGCGTAAGCATTTCCGATTAACCGATTAACTTTCATACTCCATTTGATTTCAACACAGAAAACTGCCCCATAGAAGCAAACTTGGTTGGGTTTACCAAAGTTATTAACTTTACTGGTGAAGGTTTGAATGACACTATATTTGACATTTTGAAATGATCAAATCTTGATATTGCCCTCCTTCGTGTATAAGGCTACGGTGGGGGTGATAACATGAGTGGAACGTTGAAAAGAATACAAGCAAGAATTTTGAAAATACAGCCTCACGCTATTTTTACATATGTTGCCAATCACAGGCTAAATTTGGCTTTAAGCAAAGCAAGTCCAGTACCTAGTATTCGTAATACAGTTGTAATAATTAAAAACGTTAACAACTTTTTAAGAGAATCATCCCCAAGAACCCAATTGTTAAGTGAGAAAATCTCAGAAATTCTACTGACACAAAAAGCAGTAAAGGACAGAAAGTTTTGCGAAACTCGTTGGTTTGAGAGAAATTATGGAATTCTTATAAACTCTTTGGTAATACTGCCTGCAGTAGTTTATGTAATGGATGATATAATTAGCACGAATACTATCAGTACCAATGCAGCAGGCAATGCCCAGTCGTTGTCCACGGCAATTTGCAAATTTTAGTTTTTGTAGTGATAAAAAATGTTGACGTTTTTAGCCTTAACATTAGCGCTTTCAATTCAACTGCAAAGTATTAATGTTGACTTCTCTAATGCAATTGCAATGGTAGAAATGGCCAAATCAGGACTAAATAGAATACGAGGAAATTCTAAAATGAATTTAGAATAATATTGGCCCAGGCCAAGAGTATTTCCGTAAAATTAGATGTGTAAATAAAAATTACAATAGTTAGACATGTCTACCAAAACGTAGATAATTTGAGTGATCTGATAGACTAATTTGTAGTGAACACATTTTTACCTTATATTGAATATTCAATTTTAGAGTTAGATTAAAAAAAAACCTAAGTATTATTTTGATTTGGATACAGCAGATAAAGAAGTACTAGAGGCAGAAAAAATATATGAATTAAATTTACCATTTTTTGTAGAGGTACTTCATGGAGAACTGAAATTATGGAGGGAATTCTGGATACAGAAATTCAAAAAGTCGATATGCCAATAACAGCATACAAGTTTACATCTATGTTTCCAAACATCGAGTGCCTATTGAAAAGTATTTGTATAATACCAGTTAATACCTCAGCAGCAGAGCGATCTATTAGTTCGTAGAAAAGAATGAAAACATACTTGAGATCAACAATGGGCAGGAAAGACTCAATAGTTTGGCAACGCTCTGTATAAATAAAAATATTGAGATAACTCCTGAAGAGATTATAGGTATGTTTTCCAGAAAACATTCACTAAAGATTCAATTAGAGTTTTTGTAAACTTGTTCTCTTCTCTCATTTCAAAGAAATGAATATTAAATTTAGTAATAACATTTTATAAAATAAGATTTATGACTTTCACTGCCATGCCCCATAAAATTGTAGAGTGTTAAAATGTAAAATATTAATGTTTATGTTTGTTATCGTTTATATTAATATAACTGATTAACTCACAAATGCCTTTATATAACCTAATTTTACAGATGTTAAAAAAATATATTAAAACTATTAATTGTTCCATGCATAGAAACATTGTTTTTAGAAGGATGTAAGGTACCAACGTACTTTTGGTCTCATGGTGCCCCCCTGTCATTTTTTAAAATCCGCTACTGTGTACGATAGTACTGTAAATCTCAGGTAATATTGTATAAATCAGATGATATTGAGGTGTAAAGGTTGAATTATACTATATTGATCGACACATATCCTAGAAGTACAATAGTACTGTTTTCTTCTGCTTGGAATACAATTTATTATTCTTTGATCAATAAAGTATTTGTTAAAAAATAGTTTTTTCTAGTAATAATTTTGAAACCTGCCATGCCTAAAAAGTTTAAAACAAACAATTTCATAAATTTTATGATATTTGAAAATAAAAATAAATAGTTAATCAAATATTTTTAATAATTGTATCCAGTGTTTCACAGTATTTGAAATAAATGGTACGGAACTCTGCACGAACTTCCTCGCTATATTGTTTGAAAATGGAGATATTTACTTAACTCGTAATATTTGTGAAACGAAATAATATACACTAGCAAACCCAAGCATAAATTGCACTATACTTATGTAAAACTTTTATTCAAGTCCCGGTTTTAAATTTAATAATTTTGTTTTTAAAGAATTAATGTCCTCATTTGTATGTTTGGACCGATAAAAAGGATCAATGTTGGATCCACAAGGGTCAATACTTCGTATTAAAATTTCAACTTCCAGTTAAAATTTTCGACATTTTATTAGGTGTTGCAAATCTTCATGCCATCGCATTGCTATTAAATTCCTCATTTATAAATTTTGACCAATAAAAAATGTAAATATTGACTATTGATTCTAAAATGGATATAGATCATTGTTGTACAAAAATTTCTCCTAAACGGTTTAAGGAAAAACAACATAAACTTTTAGAGACTTACTTATATTTAATTACTCTATGACATTGGAGAATTATTGCGTTAAAACTTAAGTAGTATCTCTTTACATCTAAAGCTCACAAAATTGTACTAATATATTTGCCAATATCTCAGAAACTATTGGATTTATAAAAATATATTTCATATAAAAGTTTTTAATTATTAATAATACTACACTTTTGCAAAGATAAGTTATTTAGTATTTCAAATAGTTGTGGAGATACGGAAGTTTCTGCTTCTGTAAAGTATCCTAAAATTCATTTTCATGGTAAAATGAAAATAGCCAGTTTATTAATAATATTAATCAACACCTAGATACGAATTTTAATCAAAACCGTTAGAGTTGATTTTGAGAAAATCGATTTTTTCTCTTTTCACCCTTTCTTAAACTACTCTTAATTTTAAGTTTAAACAGACACATAGACAGACGTCATTGCAAAGACCACTTTTTATGGTTTGGGGGGGTCTTGAGACGTCGACATCCATCAACATTTCAGGTTAGATTTTCGTTTGCGGTCGCAATACTTTTACCTTTTGTGTTCGAAAAGTTAAAAAATATATATATTTACGTATATCTTGAAAGTTATTGGTTTTATAAAAATACACTTCTCATAAAATATTTGTATTATAAAGAGACCTACATATTTGTAACGATAAGTAATTTCATATGTCAAATAGTTTAGGAGATTAAAAAAAAAAAAAATACGCATAAGACCGGAGCCCTTAAAGTCATTTTGCCGAAATATTGAGCGAAATAATTTTGTTTGGAATATTTATAAATGCTTAGAAATGAAATTTAATCAAAATCGTTAGAGCCGATTTTGAGAAAATCAAATTTTTCTCTTTTTGCTCTTAAGTAAACTACCCTTAATTTTAGGGTTAGATATCCAATTCCAAAAATCCCTTGGGGAAACTCTATGAAAATCCTAGATACCAAGTTTTAGCCCGATCGGTAAAATAGTTTAGGCTCTAGTTGGATGTACAGATAGACAGACAGACGGAAAGTCAAAAACCACTTTTTTGGATTCTGGGGTTCATGAAACGTTAAAATTCATCAAAATCTAGAGTTTGATTTTTTTGACGATCACAATACTTTTTCTATCTGTAAGATAGCGAGAAAGTAAAAAGTATTTAGGCTTTTAATAGGGTCTACATAGTTTTAAAAAAATTGCACATATAATCGAATTTAAAAAGTATTCAACAGATATCTACCAAATTTGATAAACAAATATCATAAGGCTACAATAGTTACACCTACATTTTTTCTACTGCTCATATTACTTGAGCTAGTAATGCCCCAAATTTTTAAAACTAGTGTGTTGTCATGATTGATGTCCTAGGTGTAACATAAAACATAAAGTACACTTTTGTCAACGTTCATTAATATATTTTACATTTACAGTATAATAGATATTTCAGTGGAAGATTCACAGTTGTCTCAATAACAATGTCATATTCCTAGTAGGTGGGAAATTTTATAAAATGATAAAAAAAATTTGTTAAACATACCTTTATTTTCCAATCACGTCATACTACCTGTTTGAATAATACACATTTTCATTACGAGAATGTGGTAGGGATGAATCATATATACATTTTAGGGGAAATGTACCCTCATTTGCGTGGAGGGTGAGTGGAAAACTATTCATGAAAAGAACTTCAGCCTATTAGTCAAGGATTTGAACCCCAGCCTACACGTCGTTGGCAATGATACTAGTATTTACTGCAGATAATTTGATATAAATACTTCAAAATGTATTAATTTTTTCATTATTATCAAGATAGGTAGTTTTTAAACAGCTAACTTGAGTGAAAAAGTGAAGGTAGTCAATATAAAAACATTTGCCTGGAGTGAGAATGTGAAAGCTGATGCTACCACCCAGAATCAACCACGATATCATGGATCAGACCTAGGAATGAATTTATCTCTCTTAACCTTGTTTGGACATGATTTTCCGTACGGGGCCAATAAAAAGTCAGGTTATTTTATTTCTTATAAGTAACGTAATGGGGAAGCAAACTAGTATTCTCACGGTGCTAGAGCAACCCGCCAGACCACACATGTATGTATATATTTTTTTTTATTCAGGACATGTTTGTATTCCTAGACCTCGTCTACTAGAGCAGCTAGAACTAGTCCAACAATAGACTAGACCAGGGGTGCCCGACCTTAATTGAAGACTATCATTGACTATGTCAAGTAAGGGCCATGGGTTAATATTGGCAAGGAGAGCTCTTTATAAAGGCGTATTTGCTATAGATATAAGATAAATATATATTTCAATGCTGACCAGAAAAATATATATATATATATTTAGCATTGTGTCTTCTTTTATTTCAGCACAGCGTCTTACTACCCGTTCGGGTTATACGCTTATGTACTAATTATTCTAATGGTTTTAGATATTAATAGGATTGTATTTAAAGGAGGCGTACCAGCATTTGCGTGGAGGGAGAGTGGAAAGCAATTTTGGAAAAGCACGATCAGTACACCTGACCTAGATTCGAACCTCGATCTTCTCGTCATTGGCAGTCTAATCTACCGCAAGAGTAGCGTGTTTGCCCGTGCAGCCACCGAAGCGGGAAACACCACATCTTATTACCTGTTTAGACAATATGCATATATACTAATTACGCAAATTAGTTAGGGATAAGGAAGGCTGAGCTTAGAGGAAGTTTACCCACATTTGTTTGGAGAGAGATAGTGGGAAACCATTTATGAAAAATCACCCTCAAACCTGACCAAGATTTGAGCATCGATCTCCCTGACATCGGTGGTGTAAACTATAGTGAGAGTGACACCTTAGACCATGTAGCCACTGGAGCCAGTAACCAATAGTTTATATTTTAATACACATATTTTATATAATTAGTAATAAATGAAGCTATTACTCATACACACTTGCTGGCGACAAAGCTATTAGCCATGCCGGTGGGCACATGGACTAAACGTCAAACTCGCGTCTAAATTGCCAGTAATGAGTAGGTTGGATGTAGAATCTCAGGTGGGTGTACTGAGGGTATTTATTTACTAAAAGGTTTCCCACCCTTTCTCCACGTAAAAGCGGGTACATTTTCTATAAATTCTAAATTCCTTATCCCTTAAGCTTTAGTGCAATTATACGCGTATAGCCTGGTCGGGTTGTAAGACTCGGAGAAAAAACCCAACAACACAGCAGCTGCGAGTGTTCCTAATAAAGTTAATATAATCTATTGATAAAAGAATTGTATAAAGAGCTTATTAACACTTGCCGGACAAAATACCTGTAACTGCTCCATATTTAAAACGCACCACTAAAAATATTGCCATTTTTTAAAAACTTTTTAACAAAAAATGACCCTCTTCAGTGGCCGAATCTTCTAAGGATCACTCTCGTGTTAGGATGGACTGATAAAATGACAAAATAAATGAAATCGCATCAAACCAATACTAATGGAAATGGTATCTAAAAATATTGAATTTATTTAAAATGTATTGATTCAATAATAAGGGATGGAGGTTGGGGAGCAGAGCCAGCCTCATACCTGTATTCCCTTTGTAGTTTTTCAATGTGTAGTATAAGATCACACGTTTTCGACCACTCTGAACTTAATTTAAAGTCTGTTATTTAACCAATTGCTTTCTTTAATTGTCTTTGTGTTACGATATAATGGGCTGTATTGAGCCTGATCGTGTGCCGTAGGTTGGACACCCCTGGACTAGACCAGACCCTGCCTGTGCAAGCTGCCTGCACTTTTGTGCGCTGATCTGGAAAACTCTTTTTTCGGAAAGCAAAATCAAAGCTTGGTATTTTTTTTATTTTTGTTAACGGTTAAAAAAGCATTGGGTGGGATACGAACCTGGTACTGGATCCCATTAAAAGGGATAAAACCTCATTCTCCAACTTCCTCTCTCCCCCCCTTTCCGTCTTTGTAAACTCACTCCATTATGCGAAGCGAAAGAGCGAAGAGGAACACGAAAAAAGAGGAAGCCACGCTTGGTTACAAACCAACGACCCCTTCACTAGTTTGTACACCAGTACAGTGTCTATAATATATTTAAACTAACGACTAAGGATCCTAATGACTCTCAAATCTATAGATAGCTTATTTAAGTAAATTCAAGATTCGTGGATTTGAAAATATTAAATATTTTTTAATATCAATTGAATCGTAATTCTTAATTTCTTACTTTCTTCAAGAGAACGTATTGTAATCATGAATATTTTCCATCTCAAATATCATGAAGAATACTAACGTTTTATGTGTGTCCAAATCCCCAAAAAATTGTATTTTACTATTCATTCTGTCCTCATATCTGTCTGTCTGTCAGTCAATAAGTGTCTCTATCCCTGGCCTTATATCTGAAACGGTTTGATGGATGTTGCTCAAAATATATATTTAGATGTAATAGGGCAATACCTCGGGATGTGTTTTTTTTAATTTCAACCCTATCCCTCAAATTAAGGCTAGTTTAAAAATGAGGACTTTTTTTAGCTCTACAGTTTTCGAAAATGGTTTTAAAGTTTTTGTTTAAAATTTATATATAGGAAGGTTTATTACCTGACAAATAATACCACATACTTGTATTTTGTGGAAAAATTAATTAAGGGGTAGCTTACATGTGATTTTTGGAAATTAAAAATATTTCAAAAATTACTCTTTTGTTTAAAATGTATAACTGAAGAACGTTTGACGTGAAAAAAAAGTGTATACTCTAATGAGGGAGATGTGGAGGAGAATTTGTTAGGGAGTCGTTTACTGATAACTGATTTTTTTTAAAATTTGAATATCTTAAGAAATCGCTCTCTAAATTTGGTTCGAATTGGCCATTTGTTAAGTTTTTATACATTATAAATAATTATGTATATTTTTATTTTTTAAAAAGCATTTAATATTAGTTTCTGTCGACTGATTTTCATTTTAAATGGCAACTTAAAAAAAAAATAGCTCTTACGATATTATTCCATATTGGTAATTAGAGTCTGACATCTGAGCTCAGTCAGTAGGGTGTCTGTCTACTGAGCTGAGGGTCCCGGGCTTGATACCTGGTATGGCCGAAAAATGTATGTGGGCTTCCCCTTACACAGTGATGAAATAATGTCCGGGGGCTGGATGTTGTTTCTGTTCTAGATTTAAATTAATTTAAAAGTATTGTACTGATGTAATGTTGATTCAGAAAGTGCTCTTTAAATAACTCAAATAAATGTAAAAATATCTTAATTGGATCTATTTTACATGATCATAAATAATATTGGTTGGTTTTACTAAAATAAATTAATTTAAGAGTACCATAGTTTACTTATGACAAATTTGAGAAAATTTGAAATATTTCAAAAATGGTCTTTAAGATTGATTCAAATGGGTAGCTGAATATTTTTTCATTATAGAAAAGAATATATTTTTATTTTTACAAATATAAATCATTTAAGGGTACCTAGTTTAAAAATAGCTTATTTTTAAAAATTTTATAAATAAATGATATTTATTGTGATTAACAGGATGATATGTTTATTCTTTCTGTGGAAAACTTACTTAATCGTAGTTTACTGAAAACATATTTTTGAATATTTTGTTCCAAGCTATAATAAACTATATGAGAATGTATGTGCGATTGTGTTGTAACCTTCATTTCATTATCATGGATAAAGAATTGTAATCTTGGAAATTTTTGACCTCGAAATTATTTAAGATCTGGACGTTTTATGTGCCGGACTCCAACAAGTGGATCTGTGCTTATTTAGGGATACAGCCTAAATGGTTTGATAGATTTTGTTTAAAGTCTAAAGTTAGATGATCTATGGTCATACCTAAAAGAAAATATAGTTTTTAATTCTAGCTCTAAAATTAAGGATAGCTTACTAATAACTTATTATTTTAAACTAAAGATGTTTAAAATGGCTCTAACCATTTTGTTTAAATGGGTGCTTTGGGGGTGTTTTACACGATGAATAACACCGTTTATTTTATTTTTGGATTTAAAATAATTTAAGGGGAGTGTACTGATAGCCGATTTTTAAATTGTTTGTGTCAAACTCTTAACATACTTTTTGAGAACTTATATATGACTGTGTCGTACCATTTATCCTTTTATATATATAATTATATTATACCACCTATTGGGAGCTTAGCACATCATAGCTATAGGCAAAACCTATAAACCAGACCCCATATATTTAATTTACCACTTAATGTAAATAAAATCAGAACTGGAAAAAAATATCATATTGATGTATGAAAATTTAACCTCTTATGCGCATCATATTTTCTAAGATTAGGAATCGAGAAAAAATTGATTCGATACCTCCCTACTTACAAAATAGTCGCTCCACCATAGGACGGGAGTTGACAGCTCAGAATGGTAAATCAACATTTATGATATTTTTTTTCGCTATAAGGTACTGTTAAAACAAGGAAGGACGAGTTAGAAATTGCAAACTTTATTTTGTGGGCAAAATTGAAAAATGTACTATATTATTATTTTGTCAAAATTGATACTAGTACCTCAAAAGTGAAAGTTGCAGATCACATAACTTGGCATTTGAATATATAAAAGTAGTTTTAGTGACTCTTGTGTCCGTCACATACTAAGGCCGAAAATAACCCTAATGCTATACACAACCCTAATATTTGTCGGCCTGGCCATTTTCTACTCGCGTCAACCTGGACCAGAAAAATAATGTCAACTGAAATAAGATTTCATCAAGATTTATTTTCTTTAGTCTAATATAATAATGTACTTAATTATTTATTTAAATAACCATAGTATGTATTTATATTTTTGACGAGATATTATAAAGTGAATGAAAACTTACCTTGGGCATGTAAATAATACTACTAAATAGCAAAGTGTTAGAGCATTGGCAAGCTAAGTCAAAGGGGGTTTGGGAAAATTGCGCCCTGGAAAACTGTGCCTTTCCAGGGAAAAAGGGAAAAATTGCGCCCACCTATCAATCATCACACCATTAGGTGCGAAAAGTGTGCCCCACACAATGTTTTACACACTTACAAAACAAGTACGCCCAAGGACCTAGAAAAGTGTTTGAAGAGTCTAGCCTAGATTCAAAAATGGAGTAAAAGGTTGTCAATTATTAGTTTGGTAACTTCAATTTATACGTTCACACCAAATGCTTACAGATACACACTAATCTTTATTTCATTGAATAACCTAACCTAGCCTTAACAGGTAAAGAGACCGGCACGATGAATCGATGTACTTTGAACTTATCAAGACTTCATGATGTGCGATGAGTCGATATGAAATACCCACCCTCCTAAACAAAAGGATGCGATGAACCGATCTACACCAGTGAAAATGTTAAGGTCGTAAGGAAAGTGAGAAAAGTGCACCCACACGACCTTATTAAGATTATTTAGGTGAGACAGACAAGGTCATGTGGGCGCACGTTTCCCACCTATTAGTGTGATGATTCATGAGAGGGTGCAATCTTCCCGACACCACCAAAGGTACCAGATTCGATTTCTATGTCTCATACTTAGTACCGTATCCTAGACTTGAATGGCGATGCTTTGCTCCACATTAGGAGTTAAAATAATTTACATTAATTGTATCACTATTTATTATTTTAATATCTAACTTGTCATTGTAGCACATCTTTAATATAATTCCACTGACCTTTATTAATCTCTTTAATACTAAAACGTAAAAGCCTAGAATATTTTTTAAAATTATAACCCTAGTAATTAAACATTGAAATTGTAATCTTTTATTTTTTTAAACTCCAAAACACCTTTTCAGGGATAATTGTTCAGAGTCATACTCAGCCTTTTTTTTTGGGGGGGGGCGGGAGGTTTAGGGGCATAGGGGATCGACCATCGGTGGATTGTGGAAGATGTCAAGAAATGTTTTAACGTTGTTTTCCTCTCGAAGGAAGTGTTATGAAACATAATTTGGGTTGGAGCTTTTGTGAATTTAAAAAACTTCCAATAAAAGCTACGAGTCTGAACATCGGTGAGGAATACAAAAACACACTAACTAATCATAATTTTTTGTGGGGGAAAATGGTTTGAACTTCATTTTAACTTAAGTACAACGATTTAAAGGGAAATTGCAATTTTAAAACGACCTAATTTCTGCTAAAAAAACCCCAACTGTTTTTAAAAATTCAAAGATTTTATTTAGGGAGGTAAATTCTTCCCCAACATTCTTCCCTCGAACATAAGTTTAGCATGAAACTTACTAGAACAGTATTTGATTAAAGAGTGTCTCCACATGTAATCTACTATGCAGTAGTAAAATTAATAAAAGTTCATCTCTAATTTGTAGACAAGTGTGTAAATATTTTTCCAGTCTTTCGAAACTAGGAGAAAACGGAGACCACTTCTTACTAGGGATGTGGTATCGAAAGAAAAGTATTGATAACAGTAAGTATCGGTATCCGAATTTTAATCTGGAAAAACGTTTTTTATCTAGTATTAATAATCTCTTACCCACTTCGGTGTCCACGTTGTCTAACGCGCTTATCTCGTGTTGGACTAGAGTGGCAAAGACAGGGAGATCGGGGTTTAATCCTAGTCGGGTGCACTTAGGGTGGTTTTCCCTAAATGGCTTTCCACTCTCCTACAACGCGAATGCGGGTGCAATTAATCTATATTAGGCCTTCCTAATCCCTAACCCATTAGTGTAATTAGTACATAGGCGTATAGCCTGAAAAAGGTAGTAAGACGTGTTGCGAAAAAATCTCAACTCTTGCATCATCATTGTATTTTCATTTTTACTTAAACGCTGAAAATTATAATGGTTTTTAATAGTTTAAAACAAAATTCACAGGATGCTTTTCCGCTATCTAACATCTTTTTTTTAAGTACCGCGTCTTACTACCCGTTCGGGTTACACGCTTAAATACTAATTACGCTAATGGTTTAGAAATTGGGAAGGTTGAAATTATTTAGAGGAAGTTAACCTACATTTGCGTGGAGGAAGAGTGGAAAACCATTTAGGGAATACCAGCCTCAGTTCACCCGACCGAGATTTTACCTCATCTCCCCCTCCTCGGCAGTCTAGCTCAACACGAGACTAACGCTTTACTACCAAGGTGGGTTCCAAATTCTTAAAACACTTTCATAATTTATTTTGTGGCATAATAGCAAATAATTTTTTTTTGTTAGCACAGAGTCTTACTATCCGTTCGGGTTATACGCTTAAGTACTAATTACGCTCATGGTTATAGGGATGAGTAAGGTTACATTTAGATTAAGTGTACCCGCATTTGCGTAGACATAGAGAGTAGAAAACTGTTTTGTAAAAACAACAACTTAGTAACCCGACTGAGATTCGAACCTCGATCTCTCCTTCACCGGTAGTCTAGGCTACTGCGATAGTAGTGACTTAGACCATACCACCGAAGCGAGTGAAAAATAATGAATTTGTTTGCATTTAACTATTTTTTTAAATCGCTATTTTTTCTCGTTCGTTTTGTTAGTAAATATACTATAGTGATTTTTTTTTTTCAAATTTATATGTGAACAGTAATATTTAAAATAGCAATAATAAATTATATTAGTCTTACATTTAATTTCTGTTTTTAAATACTTTCCTCAGACTTAAAAAAAACCCTAAATAAACATGTAAAATAAGAAATTATATGATTATAGCCTAAATCGTCGATCACGTAGGTCAAGGCATCAACATCATCTGGCCTGGATTGACCAGTGGTGAGGCTGTCAGCGTATGAATCCTGTCCGGGCGTATTTAAATATTTTTTTTCCCCCTAGATGAGTTCTTTATATCCTTTCACGTGAATTCAGGTACATTTTCTCTAAATTTTACCTTCATCAATCCTACCCCATTGGCGCTGCAAAATATGTAGTGTGTTTGTCACAAAAAATTGTTGACAAACTCGTATGTTAGGATTTGGAATTAAAATTTGGTCACTTTCTGCAAACGGCCCTGCGCCAGAGTTGACTATCAAGTGATTAAGATAGATTAGACCGTGGAATTAACGTTTTAAATAGACCGATCGGATTCGAGTCCCGATACATTCTTATTTAAGGGTATCCAAGCGCACTATGAATTGTTTTTAACATTTTATTTTTTGCAAGGAAATTGTTTTCAATGGAGTGTACAAGTTTGTCAATTATGGCTGTCGAGGGTTGGGTGGGGGAAGGGGCTACAAGTTTTTTTTTCTTGTAGTTTTTAACATTGCATGGCTCTAAAATCTACTTAAATGGTGTTTTCATGGTTGCGTGATCAAGTAAATGGGCGTGAGGGGATAAATCTTTAACAGTATGCAATAATGTTTGTACCAAAATGTTTTATGTCTACGAGGGTAGAACTACTTTTATACCAAATATTTATATGCCGTACATACTAATATGGTAGCGAACTTTACTGATGTAGTGATAAGTTAAAAACAGAATTATAAATAAAATAATCACACAAATTACGTGTTATTTTATGGTTAAACTAAGGCAATCAAATAATTATAAGAACTATACATGTTTTTTTATAAAACAATCATTAAATCTTTTTACTTTCTCTCAACACCTCGGGGAGAAAGAATTGCGATTGTCAAAAAATTCGAACTCGAGATTTAGATAAATGTTGACGTTTTTTGACGCCCCTGAAACAGAAAATGTTGTTTTCGCGATGCCGTCGGTCTGTCTGTCCATCTATCTGTACCTCGGGCTAGGGCCAAAAGTATTTTACCGATTGGGGTTTTCATAAGGTTCTCCAAGGGGTTTTTGGAATTAGATTTTTTAAACCTAAAATTAAGGGTAGTTTACTGAAAGGTAAAAAGAAAAAAAATCAATTTTCTCAAAATTCGCTCTAAAGATGTTCTCTAAATTCACTCCAATTTTGATCAAAATTTATATCTAGAAACTGTTTATCATTATAAACAAGATAGCTATTCTAATTTTCACTTAAAAATGACTGAGGGTACTCTAAATAGGGGAAATTTTCCAATTTTAATGATTTTTCCGCAACTATTTAAGACACGAAATAATTTATCATTGTAAAATTGTAGTACTATTAAAGATTCAAATCATTTATTTGAAATATATTTTTATGAAACCAATCATTTATGAGCTATAAGCAAATAGACTTACTTTTTATTATTATTATTATTATTATTATTATTATTATTATTATTATTATTATTATTATTATTAGAACCACGCCTTACTACCCGTTCGGGTTATACGCACTTACGCTTATGTGTAATGGTAGGGTGATTGTGAGATGAAATGGAGGACCTACAGTTTAACGTGGAATCCAAACCACAGTGGAGGCTTGCATTCCCCACATTCATACTTTTTGATAGAAAATTAATTTGATTCTTACGGTCTTTAGTGGACAAAGATGTTTCTCTTTTATCAATTTTTAACAATGTTCCTAGTTCCAATAACCATAGTAAGTAACAGTGTATGCCATTTTATTTATAATATTTAGTGTAGTGTTTTTACAACAATGTATATACCTATTCTTTCGTTTCACAGATCTTACGAGGTTTAGTAAATATCTAATTTAAGATAAAAGTGGGAGAAATTATGTGTGGTGCACCGTATCATTTATTTAGGTTAAGGCCTTATAAAATAATAACGATATTTGCTCAACGTCTAAACATTGGTCAAATAATATTGGAAACCCCGCCATCAAATCTTGTTATTTGAGCTTCAACTTGATGTTATTTTTCATACAAGTGGGAAGATGAGATTATAAATTTGGTTGCATCATTGTTGCTCATAGCCTTAATTTTAAGGTGGAGATATAGGGAACGTGAGAAAAGTCAGTGTCTTTACAGTTTTTACAATATTATTTTTTGGTCAAAATAAATAAAATATTACTTCTGTACAAACACAAAGATTAATTTTATTCACATGGCGACCTCAACAGTTCTTGAATATCTGTCAAGGGTGTTCTGGAATTTAATGGAAGCTTTTTTTTTATTAATTTAAAAAGCTTGTCATTAAATGTTGAGATGCTCATTACAGATAGTCAACCACTGTTTGCATCCCCACGTGAATAAAATTAAACTCTATAGTTCTACTGGAGCAATATTTTATTTATCTTTTCATAAAAAAAAAGTGTTGCTAGCTTGGAAAATCAACGTTCTTAGGCTTACCCTCCTTGACACCACGTGGATATGATGTGTACTATCTCGATTGACAAAACTTTTGTTTCAAAACATTGTTGAAGTTTTACTTCATTTTTATTATCATAAAAAAATTAAACATTTATTGACGTCTTGGGTGACCTGGTGGTCTAGGGGTAAGGTGTCAGACTTCTGTGCTGGCGGCCGGGGTTCAATCCTCGGTCCCGGCACAGATTTATCTGATTACCAAACCCTTCCTTCACCTCTGACAAGACATCTTGTGAATGTGGGGAATGCCAGGCCACCACCGTGGTTCGGATTCCACGTTAAACTGTAGGTCCTCCATTTCATCTCACAATCACCCTACCATTACACATTAGCGTAAGTGCGTATAACCCGAACGGGTAGTAAGACGCGGTGCTAATAATAATAATAATAATATTGACGTCTTACTACTAAATAACTAAAACTTCATTAAATGCGCGCGTTATTTATCTTTATATAACAGTGTTTACTCTAGAACAAAAGTTTGTTTATCAGAGATGAGTGCAAATAGCTTCCTAACACTAAAAACTCAAACTCAAAACTTTCTTGAACATCCTTATAGGTCATGCGTGTCAACCACTCATCCAGCTTCTTGGACAGCGCTCAAGCATACCGTCGTCTTCCCCTTTCCCGAGTTCACGTCATACTCGGATATTTGTAGCTCAATTTTACAACTCTATCGTAATTACTTCTGTCACCCCCCCAGCCCCCTCACACGCTCAAGACGGTCCATTATTTATGGACGGGACTAAGGTGGCTCTGTATATCTATCTCAGGTGGGTAAGGGGCGGGAACTCTAGCAATTTAGAGAGCAGTCCTAGCTCTATAAAATAGCGATGAGCATTATCTGTCGGCGGGACAGTTTGTGGGTGAGAGGAGGACAGGAAGAGAAACGCTTGCATTTGCACGACACGACTATGTCTGAAACATTAAACAATTTATAAGTTATTTATAAATATTTTTTTTAGTAACACGTTCAACACAAGGATTATTAAACCTTCTTTACTCTCTCTCTCTCTCTCTCTCTCTCTCTCCCCACACAGGGGAATACATGGGCTAAGGCGTCAATCTTGTATATCTGGTCTACTAATTATGAGGAGCTCGGGGTTCTAATCCCATTCGGTAGCACCGATGGATTTTTATTTTCCTAAATGGTTTCCCTACTAATTTTCTCTCTTACAAATGTGGCTACCCTTTCTCTAATCTCCTATTTTTCTCATCCCCACCATATTTGTGTGAATATGCAGGTAACCCGGGTACAGTAGCCCTATGGCTTCTTTGGTTGCTGACTGACAGCTCACAGCTGACTTCTGACAGTCAACATTTAGGTATATACCTAAATTTCGACCGTCAGAAGTGACAGCTGCTAAAACATGTTTTTTTCAGATCAAATGGTTCGGCGTAGGGATACATTATTTGGTCTGGTAACGTTTCAAAGCTTTTATCTGTCAGCTGTGAGCTGTCAGTCAGCACCAAAGAAGCCATGGGGCTACTGTAGGTACCGAGATGCGGAACGAGAAAAAAAGACTATTGCAGGACACTCCCAAGTTTAGTTTTTAATCCTGTAGCGGCTCACTGTTTTGGAGTTAAGGGTGTCCAAGTAAAATACTAAGAAGAGAGAGTGGTTTTTTTACTCTGCGTCTTAACACCCATTTCGGATATACAAATTTAACTATGCTAATGGGCTAAAGATGAAGAAGGTAGAATTTAAAGGGAATGCACCTGTATTTTCGTGGAGGGATATTAGGAAATCATTGAGGAAAAATTACCCTCATTAAACCCGGCTGATGTCCCCATCACTGGCAAATCAGACTAGACGAGCTCAACGTATGGTCCGTATGGTGTACTATTGTGTGCATATCTTATGGCATGGACTGTACCAGTGTGCTTGTCTAAGACCTCGAACCCGGTTCTTCAGGACGTTACAAGAATCGAGTGCTCAATGGTCTATACCAGGGGTGACCAAAGCAGTGTGCACACAAGTAGCTTCTAATCAACCCACCACTTGTTGAACTTTTACGAACAAATGTATTTACGAGGTCTAGTGCCTGTCCTGGCTAATTTTATTGTGATACATCTATCAACACAGTTGGGCTGCAGCTTTCGATTGACAGTATTAAGTCACTCAAAGCCGCTGACGCATGAACCCAAAGTCTTTGAGAGGATTTTTATCAAGGGGTACACATTTTTGTCAGGGCCTCTTTCATCTTCCGTTAATCCTGTTTCATTCCTCTACGATATTATGCCATGAGCTGTAAGACCAATGAGGGTATGCAAAATGAGATAGGGGGAGGGGAGGAATAAGGGCTTTATTGATTTCTGAATTAGAGGCCTTATTCTCTTATATTTCCTCCATGATAACTATAAATAAACTAGATGAAATTACCCTTCTTTTGACTATTATATTAGTTTTGAAAATTGGGAACCCACCACCGCCTTATCTTCAAATAACTCCTAAAAATTTAATAATTAAAGATAAATTTAGATATCTGGTGCTATCTGTCCACCTGTATACCAAATTTTAATTGTTTACCTTTTCTAAAGAAATTTTTTTCATAATAATAATAATAATAACTCCTCACACCTTTCCCGGAGCCTTATTTTGAAATTTCTGATTTATAGATTTGTAGTTTTTTCTAAGTGTCGTCTGATGTACAACAATGCAAAATTTTAACTTTCTGGCTGGTCAGGAAATGGGAAATTAGGGATGAGTGATTGAGGTCTCTCACTTATATATATACATATGTATAATTAAGGATAATCAGCGATAAGAAAGGCACATTTGAACATCTTTGTTATCCTACAATACACTTAAGGCGAAATAATACATATTGGCACCTGTTTATATTGTAATGCAGATCAGTATTCATAATTATTAATTTGTACATTCATTACTGTTTCCAGCCTGCGACCCGAGTCAGTTTTTATTCAAGCCATATATTTTCCACTGCTGGCTTGTTAGGCCTGTCGTAGCTTCATATACCTTATATTCTAACTTAAGACTAGGACAGGCACAACATCCAGTCCCCAGCCGTTAATTCATCACTGTGAAAGGCTAAACCAACATTTAATCAATGATAAATTTTTCGGCCATGCCGGGAATCAAACCTGGTAACCTTAGATCAGTATATAGACCAGCTAAGGACTGCGCTAAGGTTTCAGAATACATAATTAGTAAAAACTAAAAAGTAAAAAGATTAATATGGAGGCCAAAGTCATTGGAATGTGGGTGCATGAATATCTAAACTCTCAGATTATGTTAAGAGTCTAGTACAGTGTAGGTGACCTGGTGATCTAGGGGTAAGGTGTCGGACTTCTGTGTTGGGTTCCGGGGTTCAATCCTCGGTCCTGGCACAGATTTATCTGATTACCAAACCCTTCCTTCACCTCTGACAAGACATCTTGTGAATGTGGGGAATGCCAGGCCTCCACCGTGGTTCGGATTCCACGTTAAACTGTAGGTCCTCCATTTCATCTCACAATTACCCTACCATTACACATTAGCTTAAGTGCGTATATCCCGAACGGGTAGTAAGACGCGGTGCTAGTAATAATAATAATAATAATAATAATAATAATAATAATAATAATAATACACTGTAATGTAATTTGTGGTCTATGCGCAAATTGATGGCAATCAATTGTAATATATGATTTTGAGGCATCATTAAGAATTTGTTCTTATTAATCCTATTACCCCCCCTCTCCCATTCTTTTTTTATCACTTTTTAGCCTTTTTAATGGTCGAAATAGGATCAAATATGTTTTAATTTGTTCTTTGTTGGATGTTTCTTTAGTTATGGCTAAGTTTATTAATTTTTGACCCCAGACTTGGTCGCACAAGAACAAACATGGTTTAAATCAGTCTCCACATGTAGCCTTTAAAACCTCCTAAAATTTGATTGTGATCGATACAGCTGTTCTTAAGATGCTGCTAAAAAAAATGAGGCCACGAACCCAGGCAGACACCAAACTCTAATCTTCCTTGGTGACCTGGTGGTCTAGGGGTAAGGTGTCAGACTTCTGTGCTGGTGGCCGGGGTTCAATCCTCGGTCCCGGCAAAGATTTATCTGATTACCAAAACCTTCCTTCACCTCTGACAAGACATCTTGTGAATGTGGGGAATGCCAGGCCTCCACCGTGGTTCGGATTCCACGTTAAACTGTAGGTCCTTCATTTCATCTCCCAATCACCCTACCATTACACATTAGCGTAAGTGCGTATAACCCGAACGGGTAGTAAGACGCGGTGCTAATAATAATAATAATCTAATCTTCCTTCTTGTGGAAGTTGGCTGGGAAAATTATATATATTATGGCGATTTTTACGAATACGTGAAAGAGGAAAATACTTAGTCAGAAGGATCAAATCATCTTAAAAATACGATTGGTGCCAAAATGAACAGATGGTAAATTATGTATATTAAATATTTAACTAATAAACATTATGACTACGCCAAATACAAAATTGTATGCATAAACACTCTATCCCCAACTCCATTAATCATTATGTAACAATATCCATCAGACCAGTGGCGCACCCCGATATTTACTTTGGGAGGGAAGGGGTCATATAATATGGGGAGGAGAAAACAATAAAGGCCATGGTCAGTATTAACTTTATTTTAGGGCAATCGTTTTAATAATAAAAGCCTGTAACCAATTTTTACTTTCTTATATACAGAGAACTTATTGTAATTGTGAAAATGTTAAACTTCGAGATTATGATGAATCTTTACGTTGTATGTAATCTATAAACAAAAAAAGCAGATTTTAATATTCTGTTAGTCTAGCTGTGTCTGACCACAGATCTGAGACAGTTTGATGGATTTTGTTCAAACTTGAAATTTCGATTGTTTATGGCTGGAGTGTTTGACATGACAAATATCGATATTGATTTTTTGGGAAGAAACTGATTTAAAGATAATTTACAGATGACCGATTTTTTACAAATTTAAACTATTTTTATAATTGCTTTAACGATTTGGTTCAAAAGAAATAGGTATACATGATAAGTTTTCTACGATATAAATAATTATTTGTAGGTATATTATATTTTCTTAAAAAATTAATTTATTAGTAGTTTTTGATAGCAATTTTTTTAAATTAGAAAATTATGAAATAGCTCCAATTGTTTTTTTAATGAGTATCTGGGGGATATTTTATATGATAAATAATAATAAACGTTTATTTGTTTGAAATAAATTAATTTATGAGTGGCTAATTTGAGAGCATTTTTAGAAAACTTGAAATAAAAAAAATATTTATTTTAAAATTTAGAAATGAGTATCCTGGAATTGTTATTAATGATAA
>CABFVZ010002036.1:113995-145230 GCA_902151445.1 Timema monikensis | reverse complement strand
TTCAATGACCAGCACTAACGTAGCACTAACGATTGCACTAGGTTTGGTCGTTAGTGCTTTCATGGGCGGGGCCAAGTTTATGCACCTGTGAAAATATTTCTCCCAGTAAAATTGGTAGCCCCTTTCGCTCTCCTAGAAATTATCGTGTACTGCTATAATCGATCAGTTAAGAAAGTGCACGTTAAGTAACTCAAATAAATATATAAAAGCATATACAAACGTCACTGTCCAGTTCCATTTTGTTCCTCCGCGAGAATGTGGTAGTGTTGGTTTGATTTGTCAGTGGAGCAAGCAGTCAGTGGCGTGACAGGGAAAGTTCCCCGGTGAGCCGAGGCCACCAAGATTCCTTACAAGGGCCCACCGCACACCACGTGTGCAGTCTCTCTGGCCAACCCTCACCTAGGTCTGGACGGAAACTTGTGCCCTCAACGATATTAATCACATTTACTTTTGAATGTCTAGTATATTTTAGACTAGCTAATAGACACAATTATTTATTTAATATTGCCAAAACTTAGCAACTTAGATGAGAAGGGTTAATATACTATTTTTGAAAGAATACTAGTTTTAAAACTTTATTCATCATCTGTCGTTGGATTTCTTACTTTCACTATCCACGTATCTAACCTGTAAAACTATGAACGAGAAAGGTACAATTTCGAGTAAACGTACCTGCATTTTCGTGGATAAGTAATGGAAAATAATTTTTTTAATTAATTACTACACCTGGTTGGTATTTGAACGCTGACCTAGTCACTGGCAAACCAGACCACAAAAGAAAGACGCCATAGTCCGTGTATGCGCGGATGCGGGTCTTTCTTTGGTTCATAACCTTGTTTTTATCTAAACATTTGAAGGGTTTTGTAGTTTCAAATAATTAATTACTTAACCATTCAGAAATCTGCAAGGCCGGTATTGTGATTGGAACTCTAGATCAGCGGTATTCAACTTTTTTTTTATTGCGTACCCCTGGATATAATTTATCTTCAACTTTTTAACCCTAAAGTTGTTGGTGCATAGTGCAAAATATACATATTCTATAATCCACACCTAAAATAAACTACCTCTAAAGTAATAAATTAAGCAATAAGTCTTAAATTAGAAAAGGGAGAATCAAGCTATTAAATAACAAATTTATTAATGCCTATCATATTATGTCCAACTACAGCCCAGACAAGAATCACTTAAAGGAGAGGGGGGNGAGAAAAACAAAATGGTGCTCCCAGATCCTATGCCCTTTCGTCAGGGCCTCTTGTGGCAATCCCTAAATTTGGGGCTTTATTATTTTGTGTTTATCATGTAATGATTATATATATAATTTTACGTACACCCTAAGATTTATTTCCGTACCCCCGGGGGTATGCGTACTCCAAGGTTAAATATCACCGCTCTAGATTATAGCTCGGAAAAGCATACGGTGGATTTGGAACTTTTTTTTTTACATTCATGATTTTACTTTATATTTCTAGACAAATTTCCTTAAAATTTGCCCTCATTCTGTCCTTAGATTTATGAGTGCATTCCAAGGCTTAACTCTTCTTAGTGGTCAAACTGTTAACCTTATGATATTTGTTTTACTGCAGTTTCTCAAGAGAGGAAAATAATTAAGGATATACATTTTTTTATGTGAAATAAACCTCAGAAGATACATTATGATTTTTTTTTTTTTTGAAAGGGCAAAGTAATAAACAATGAAGCATTGCATTACAAGTAAGTTTGGATTAAAATTAAGGTTACCAACTGCTATTAAAAAGCCACCAAAGCAGACGCATTCTTTCGTCACATTTTCGTGTCTCACATCGCACACCTCCGCTCTTACATAATAACACAACTTGTGAGTGGGACTCTGCCCTTTTACCCTTACTCATAGAGAGCGAGGTAGAGCCTAAAACTCTTTCTTATGCTGTAATCTATAACTTTCTCAAGCAAAAACTCTCTTGCGGGAAGAGTAGGCCACGCATATACTGGTGGCTTCCGACTCTATATAGGCCGGGCTTCGATCACCGTCTGCGTACACTAGCCGCATGTTAGCCCAGCGTGTCCTTAGCAGTATACTGGTGCATTTCCTTAGAATATAAACTTTCTCATCCTACCGCTTTGAGAAAGAAAACCACCATTGGCAAAGGAGCGTACCAAACAATGAAACAAACTATTAACCACTTTTAGGCCTTATATTTTTTATCGGTAAGTTTTAACATAACGGTTTTTGCGAGTTAAGGGAAGTGTTTTTGCAGCTTTAAACTTTGTTTTGTCAAATTAATCAAATCATTCTTCATTAGAAACATAACTTAATTTTCTTTACATGGTGATCTAAAGAGTGTCCTGGAATCTAATGAAAACTTTTTTTTCTTCATTTAAAAAATGTCATCTAGTGCTGTTATGATCATGACAGCAGTCATTCAACAACTGTTGATATAAGCATGTGAAGAAAATTATACACTATGTTTGTACTGAAGCAATATTTTATTCTAGTTTGGCCAAACAAATATGTTTTGCTATACAAATTTCAAAAACACTAACCTTTTCTCGCGTGTTATTGGATTTTGTAAGGGAGGTCATTGTTAATACATATCCAGATTGACAGATTCATATCACGTGACTTGACTTAATTGTCGTGAAAGTAAATCTAGGAGCTATTCTATATATCAGGCCCTTCCTAAGAAAATTGGTTGTACTATCAACCGTGCAGGGTGGTATAAAGCATTCACTGTCTTCTTACAATCTCCGTACGACATAGATTCGCGGTGCGGCCCATGTTTTGGCGAATACCTCTGTACGTATTAACCATTCTGATTCAGTCGAAGAAACTTGGATGGTTCCGCATCCTCGATTCCGCACCATGCGGACAACATCCCGTAGGTTCGTGTTTGGCCGCGTTAGGTGTATCATCGTCACACCCTATGTCTCGTGGTTCTGACACATGTCAGACACACCTCCTATTTTATTACACATCAACATCTCCATAACCCCGGAAATAAAACTATCCACACCACTCCATTAACATATCCACGTACATAGTCCTCCCTGCTCGAAATCGCGACTCAGGGTCGAGAGAGCTCTTGAACTTTACTTAGTTCTGGATTTGTAAACTCTGACCCGTCCTATCGGCAGGATTAGGCGAGCAATAAGAACTCCGGACTCTAATGAAGGTTGGATTCCAACCGGCTACGCTGAATATCATTTTCATTCCTGCCTTCTTTGACATCCTGATTGCTGATTCATTTCCTTGAAATATCACTCTCCTTATTCCTCTGACCTTAGGTTAGATGGTTTAGTTCGCTAATGATAGGTATTGATATTAAAGCGTAGGTATGCTTTAATTTTCCTATGAATGGACATTTAAAGCACCTTTTATAAAATACAAACTTATTATGCAATCAATATTAATTAATTAATTCTAATATATTATTAGTGTTATTTTATGGATATTTATAATATATATCAAAAGTGACAACTGCATATTACATGACTTGACGTATGAATATGTGAAAGTGAATCTAGTAACTTTTTCTAGCTATCAGATACACCCATTCTTAAGAAATTTTGGGTATACCTTACCTCTTCATCAAACTTTGTTTGGTTGGCTCAAGTTCAATTATTTTAACATTTTTGTATAAATCTTAGTTATTGTTTTTTTCACCTCGTATTTTACCTGTTTAGGTCATACCCATATATTATTATTCTAGCAAAATAGAAATGAAGATGGGACCAATTAAGGGTAATATAGCCTCATTCGCTTGGAAGGAGAGTAAGAAACAATTTAGGAAAATCCACCTTTTTTTTAGACCCGACCGGGATTTCAACAGGCCAGTCTAACACGAGAGTGATGCCTTAGACCATTCGGCCACTTAAGTGGGTCTAACCTTTAGTCTTCAGAAACTTTAACAATTGATATGGTTTTAAAAATTGAAAATTATTATGGTGGACAACTATGATAGAACTAGGCCTCCTCAATTATGCCATTTTCACACATAAGTGACATCTTGAATACCTTCAAGGGACTATATATAGTCCAAGCTATTTGGCGAGGTTCAAGTTTTTTAGTAAAATATGCACTCAAACAGGTAAATTTACCTACCTCTCCAATACAAAAATGGTGTTTATTTGTGTTTCCGCCATAGAAGCTTATAACTGAAATTATCTTGGTTTGCACATTGTTATTTGACAGCTCACGAGTAAGACACATTTTTAAGCAATAGTTGGGGACCTGGAGACTTTCCATGACTTTCTCATTCGATTAAGTTGCTCTTAAACTACAGGACACTAATTGGTTTATCGGCCAATCAATATTAATATTTGGGTATGTAAAGAACGCAAAGTAAGCACAAATCTAAATCAACAGATGAAATCCAACTAGCTTAGCCTAGGGCAACAGTAAAGCCTCGAACTCCTGACTCTAAATAGTCGATGGAATCTTATATACCACTCATCTACGTATGCGAGATATTCTTTATAAATAGTGGGTTGAGAGAAGGCGGGGGAGGGGGGGGGGAAGTACTTACTAAAACCTTAAATGACATGTTGGCTTGTAAGAGTCCCTTCACACATGTAAGTGCGCATGTCATCACCGTCAAACGCTGATTGGCTGACTTCAAGCCCTCATGCATTTATTACCACATGTGACGTCTGGAATGTTCATTGTTGTACCCCTCTCCTCTCTTGGAACGTCAGCCCAGGACACAATTAGACTTATCTAGGGGCGCCAGAGTGGTCCTTAGACATGGATACCCTTCATAATGCGTCTAACGAACGTGAAAAGGCTGAGGTAACGATGAATAGACATTTTATTGCCCACCGATGTCTCTAAGGGAGACTGAATCAACTATAATTTTTTATATATGTTAGGCTACATATTTCTTTTACAGAAATCTAAAACTAAGACATAAAATTATGACTGTGTGGTTTGACGTAAAGAGAATGTCTTGTCATTCTCTTAATACATACTTCTAGCGTTCACAGTTAGACGATAAAAGGGCAATGCTCTCATATAGGTCTTTTTTTTATGTATTGGACTCCTGTCAGACGTATTAATAACCATGTATAACTATAATTTATCGACATTTTAATGAATATTTAAATTTAATATTATTTTGAAATCACCTTTTAAATGGTAAACCTATGGCTTTCGTATAAGGTTTCTCCTAGATTTTTAAATTCATTAAGGATTATTTGATCATAAGAAATGCTTTGAAGATTTATGGAACTAGAAATAAGCTTTTTATGAACTTTTAAAAAATATAACTATTCTGGCTGTTGCCTGTGAAAATAAAATTATTTTAAAAATGAAACTTATACAATACATCCTAGCTGAATTACCTTTTTGAGTTACTATAACAGCACTCTGGAATAATGATATCTTTAAATATATCTTCTTTTATATTTGAGTTCTATGAACTGCGTATAAATTTAACTTTTCGTCTCTTTTAAATTTGTTTCAAGTCGTAGATCTCAAAACTAATCGAATTGTTTGCTTATAATATGTTCAATGATACATGCCGGTTTTACAACTTATCCTCTTTAAAGTTAACTTCAAAACATCGTATATTTCTTAGTTTCCATTTACGTTGTAGCAAACTATTATCGAATTGATAACAGACCACGTGGTATAATGCTCAGTGCACCTGGCTACGAACCTAGGAGTAAAGTCCGTTTACGATAGGGTTTTATCTGGATGACAGTTCGAAAATCATATGTTTAGGTTTTGGGCTGCCAACACTTGTAAAAGATCACTGTTTTGTTATAAATGTAAAGATTTTTAATTACCTGTTATATATTACCTTTAAAATAGCGTTAGACTTAAGTTTTCTCATACTATTTTATTTTTTAAAATTTCTTTCTATCAAACTACAAACAATATTTTAAATATAATTAAAAGTACTTATTCTTCGTTTTGGAACGTTATGGATTTTGTGTAATATAGTGCACACATACCTTTTAATACAGGCATCAGTTGACCTGGTGGTCTAGGGGAAAGGTGTCAGACTTCTGTGCTGGCGGCCGGGGTTCAATCCTCGGTCCCGGCACAGATTTATCTGATTACCAAACCCTTCCTCCACCTCTGACAAGACATCTTGTGAATGTGGGGAATGCCAGGCCTCCGCCTTGGTTCGGATTCCACGTTAAACTGTATGTCCTTCATTTCATCTCACAATCACCCTACCATTGCACATTAGCGTAAGTGCGTATAACCCGAATGGGTAGTAAGATGCGGTGCTAATAATAATAATAATAATAATAATAATAATACAGGCATCGTATTTACTTGGAAAAGAGAAAATTGTTGTCTTTTTTTTACATACAATAAATGGTTTTATGATTATTTTATCGTATTTTGAAATATTTAACTGAATAAAATATTTTAATCAACTGCGTGTCTGCATCATTGTAAAAAATCTTATTTACCGTTATGTTCAACCTTATGGATTAAATTCGTCAGTCGCCATTTTGAAGCTATGTTCGTTAGAAGTTTTTGTGAAAGTGGTGTTAATATATGTTTTAAGTGGAACTAAACGATAAATAAATTTTGTGGCCTTTCTCAAATAAGTATATAAATAATATATGCCTAAATTACTGTGATTAACTATCACATTAATATATTATCATCTGTTTTCATTACAGTCATCCAAAGTGATAGATGTCAGCTGTTGGCGTAGTGATATATTAGGGACTAGTTCTAGTAACATTTTAAGCTGTCATCCAAGTAAACTTAGGTCGTGAATTAATTATATTTTGTTATGTTGCTCATTTTAAGAAGGGTTCCTGAGTAGGGTTCCTGTGTAAGAAATGAGCCTCACTACCTCAATCTTGAGAGCATTTAAGAAAAGGGGGTTGGTTTCGATACTTTTGGGTTAAATAATATTCTGATTAGGCCTACTCTTTATAAATTGTCGTACAGTAGCGTAGTTATGTACGCTAGTGTGTTTGACTCTGAACCGAAAGGTTTGGGTATATCTTTATCTGAGGGTACTAGACCATGAATGTTTGTCCCGACATTATTAGTTTTCATTACTTCTTCGAACGAATTATGTCGTATTTCTTTAAAATTCTCCATTATTTTCTCATCTAGAGAAAGTATTGTACTCATGAATATTTTCTCCCTCAACATTATGAGGACGTTTATGTTTCCTTCTACCAAAAAAAGTGTGTATCTTACAATTATTATGTCTGTATTTGGGGCCACAGCCGAAAAGATTTTATGGATTCTGTTTACTCCATATATTTATATTGTGTATGGTCATATTTCAAGTCTTTTTGTTTTTGTGCCGCGTCTCGTTCGAGTTATACGCCTATGTATTAATTTACACTAACGGGTTAGGGATTATGAAGGCTTGATTTAGAGGAAATGCACTCGCATTTGCGTGGAGAAAGAATGGACACCATTTAGGAAAAACTACCCTCAGTGCACCTGACTGGGATCGAACCCCGATCTCCCCGTCTTTGGCAGTCTCGTCTAACACGAGAGTAGTACGTTAGACCACGTGGTCACCAAAGTTTTTTTTTATTCAAGCCCTCAAACTAAGGATAGTTTATTGATTACTGTGTTATGAAAATTCATAATTGATCGAAAATAGTTCTAAATATTTTGTTAATTATGTGTATCTAGAGGAAGAGTTAAAAGATTGTTCGTTTTTCTAATTTCTAATCTTTTTTTTATAACGGCTTTACTAAGGGATAGTTTATTAATGACCGATTTTTGAAAATTTTGGCACAAACTTTTAAACTATGAAAGTATTTACGATTTTGTAGAGCAATTTGTTTAACCTGTACCCTTATGATAGGTAGATGAAGTCTTCTCTATCCGGCGCGTTGGTACTACCTAGTACTCGTTAAAACAAACTGAGTGTCTCATCCTCCAGGGGATTTGTGTTCGGACCGTTGAAGTGCAGCCTCATCGGGAAGGAAGCTAGTTGGATCTTTTTTCGGATGCCCTCAACAATCCGGAGGTGTGAGTCCTACCTCAAGACGGTACCAACCAAACACCACACACTTCAACCTGCCAAGAGCTCCACCACATTACCGTTGCTAACAATAGCGTTAATAAGATGCGCTTGTCGGTCACTTGACTCGGCGCCGGGCCCTGTCTAGTCATGACTCCAACAGTCAACACAACCCGCACGTCACACTGCTTGTTTAAATAATGTTGAGTAAGGTCCGAGGTCCCACACGGAGTATTACCAGCGTTTGTTCCAACAGCAAACTCTTTATTACAAAGATAACACTTTCGACGGGTTCACCAATAAAACATTCACTTTGTTTTATACCTTTCAACATATATGAAAATGCACTAATCACGTTAACTTTTTAGGTATGATGAAGGTATAATTCTGAGAGTGTGTGCCTGCATTAGTGTAGAGGGAGAGTGAAAAGCCATTTAGGAAAAAAACATCCACGGTATACCCGACCCGAATTCGAACCCTGATCTTCCCTTTATTGGCAGTCCAGTTTATTGCAAGAGTGACAACTTAGACCATTTGACCCTCTATTAAACATTTTAAACGCTAATTGGTTTTCATGCACTTTTTTAATCTTAAGCTTACTTAATTTAAAACTTTAATTAATTGAAGACCAAATGTTGTCAACATTTTCCATATTATTGGTGTTGTTTTACAAGGGTTGATAACATCTACAGAAAGTTATAGCTACAGATCACATGGCCTGACGTGTGAATACGCGAAAGTAAATCTAGTAGCTTTTATAGTCGTCAAATGAGGTTATTTCTATTAAATTCGGGCTGGAATTAGGCTCTCTACATGTAGGATGTAATCTGTAAAAATAGTTTGAATTTGTTTTATTATTGACAATGTGAAATATGTATATATATATTTACATAATTTTCCTCACTAAATTTTATTAGTTAATTGAAAGTGACATTTCTGACCAGTTTAGGAGGTCGAACATCAAATCAGGGAGTCAACACAGTACACATAGGACCCCACCGTTCGGGTGGTAGCCTATATTTACAGTTTCACTCACAAAAATTAGCTGGCCTAGTGGGACTTAAATTAAAAAGCCGGACACTTTTTGTTGCCAGCGCTGTAAAATATTTAACTATTTGGTCACCTTAACCAGTATTAATGGGTACAACATCGTCAATCTTATCTTTGTTTTCCAGTTTAGTGAAAGTTTTATGTTCGAATCCCGGCGGTGTGTTTAAATGTTTTCTCCCCTCGAATTGTTTCCCACCCTGCCTCCGCGCAAATTCAAGTATATTCCCTCTAGAGCTTACTTTCCAAGTAAATATAAATACGCTGATAGCGAATGAGTAGTAATACGCAAATCACGGTAAATACATATATTTTGCCATCGCCTAATGTTGAACTAGACATCAGTGGGAAGAAGACATCTCTCAGAGTTGGAGGGCAGCTTCTACTTCACTCTCTTCTAATAAATATAGAATCCAATATATCTAAACGATGTTCCACAGACACCTTTACGGCATCTAAGCACTGTGGATCAGCTCTTGCAATTATTAGTGATGTAGCCATGAGGTATTTAAATCGTTCCTTCTTTCTATCAAGATGTCAAGGTTTCACTAAAACAGTGTATAATGCGAGCTCTCAAATATCCCCGCAGTTTGTGTACCGCCATGTGCATAGGCATGGTTTGTACATTACTTTTGCCATATTTGGCCGGTAAAATCCATTCTCTCTACCGCTTGAGAGTATCGTCGAGTTTCTCAATGCGTCTCTAAACCAAAACTTTTTTGTTTTTCATTTTTTTCATTTTGTGAAATCGTGTTTTTGTTTGTTTTGTTTTTTGTTTTTTTGCTGTTCATGGAAGAGCAAAGATTGACGTTTTGTTTCGAAGCCTACATTTCCTTGTTTCACCTTGTGACAACAAACATATTCCGATAACTAGTTGGTAAACATAACTTTAACTGTGCATAGGCATAGATCAATATAATTAGATTAAAAGGATGAGTATGAATATTTAGGTGACCTGGTGGTATAGGGGTAAGGTGTCAGACTTCTGTGCTGGCGGCCGGGGTTCAATCCTCGGTCCCGGCACAAATTTATCTGATTTCCAAACCCTTCCTTCACCTCTGACAAGATATCTTGTGAATGTGGGGAATGCCAGGCCTCCACCGTGGTTCGGATTCCACGTTAAACTGTAGGTCCTTCATTTCATCTCACAATCNTGCTGGCGGCCGGGGTTCAATCCTCGGTCCCGGCACAGATTTATCTGATTACCAAACCCTTCCTTCACCTCTGACAAGACATCTTGTGAATGTGGGGAATGCCAGGCCTCCACCGTGGTTCGGATTCCACGTTAAACTGTAGGTCCTTCATTTCATCTCACAATCACCCTACCATTACACATTAGCGTAAGTGCGTATAACCCGAACGGGTAGTAAGACGCGGTGATAATAATAATAATAATAATAATAATAATAGTATGAATATTTGATTACTTTGACTAAATACATTAAACCTTAGAAACGTCTAGTTAATTAATATTGTTAAAAAGTAGGCTAAACATTTTGTCCTGTTACCTCATTCACCATTTATAATGCGCTAATATAAATGTGTTTAAATATTCCCCAAACTCTAGCCACCCATTTCTAATTATATGTTTAAATCATGAGCTATTTAACGATTAATACATGATAAGGAGGGAAGATTAAAACTAATAGACCAACATTATTATGAACATGAAGTTAGGAAAGTCCTCTCAATGCATCCAGATTGTATTAAATATATAAATCTTAATACATTGCCGCCAACTTTTAATTTGTACGGAGAAAGAGACGGGGCTGAGGGAGGGGGTTACAATAGAAACTATGAAAGGGGCTATATATCTCCTTCGTGTTCTTTCATTTTCGGGGATATAAAATGTACTCGTGTAACTACCATTTGCTATCGTTACTCAACCTCTCAGGATCGTAGACAATCACTCGGTATCTGGTTACGGCCTCCTCCATGATCACCGTGAACTGTCAATTTTATTTTAAATTCCGCCATGCAAGTTGAAGTAATCAGATACTCGGAATCAATGTTTAAGAGGTAAAAATATTAATTTACGATTTCCGTGGACAAAGCCTTGATCGCTCGTTTCCGTAGTCTAAAGGTCCTGTAAAGTCTAAGTAGTCTAGTAGTTCTCAAACTGAGGTCCGCGGATGGAACCGCAGGGAAAATATAAATATTACGTAAAAGGGTTAAAGAATACAATATTGACAGACTAAGTCCAACACTTTGTACCACAAGAAGTATTGCATATGAAATGTGCATGATTAAAATGTCTAATACAAATTCTGTGTTTTATTTATTAATAAACACGTACTTTACTAGAGCTATCACTCGCTTAGGTGGCCGCGTGATCTAAGGCGCTACTTACGCCGTAGCTAATGACGGGGAGATCTGAGCTTCTAATCTTGGTCGAGTGTATTGAGGGTGGTTTTTACAAAATAATTTTTCACTCTCCCTCCACTTAAATGAGTGTACACCTATAAATATAATCTTCCTGATCCCTAAAACTGTTAGCGTAAATTAGTGCATAATCCGAAGGGGTAGTAAGACGCAATACTAGGCCAAGGGACAGATAGGTAGTAATATTAAGGTAGGTGGTCCTTATATGCATGTGGTCCGCTATTGGTAAAAGTTTGAGAAACACTGGTGTTACCTAAAATAATGTATTTAGTAATGAGTTCTCCTTATTATCCAGACATTACCATTTCTTGCGCTACTGGTGTGTATTGTTAGTTTGTAACAGTTGTGTTCATATGCTAACATTATGTTTAAAATGTGTCTGTTACATATTCCCCTTTCGCCCACAAAAGATACTTTGGGAAGCATTATTCCACAACTTTATGAGTTCAGTTGAAATTGTTTGACAGTTGCAAAATAATTATAAACATAATATTTCTGGATGTTTAAATTCACACCAGATTTCTTTTTTTTTCTGTTTTTACTCAAAGTCTTACGGGTTATACGCTTATGTTCTAATTACGCTGATTTATATTGGATGAGGAGGGTTGCATTTAGAGGAAGTGTACCCAAATTTTCGTGAAGGAAAGGTGGATAACCCTTTATGGAAGAACACCTATGTACACCCGACTGGAATTTGAACCTCGATCTCCCTGTCATTGGTAGTCTAGTCTTTTGCGAGAGTGATGCCTTAGACCATGCGGCCACCGAAGCAGGTAAACCAGCTGTTTTAAGATCTTCTTTTTACCGGATAATACTTAGTAAATTGTGAATGAACTATAGCTACCCTGACATGACCACGAGGATTAAACATGTGTCGACTGCGGAGTCTTTTAAATGAGTTCTTTTCACGATAAAACCTATATTTTCTCAATTATTTCAATCTTGATACGAGCGAGAACAAAGCAGGGTGTTGAGCTAGAGAATCCCCGCGTGACGTCACAATGAACTGACCCGTCAACATTTACGGCGCTAAACGAACTCCTTAAGAGAGAACACGATTTCGCGAGTCGCTAATTTTGTGAATGGCAAGTGGTCTCCTCTCCGGAAACGAAGCCATTCCTTGTTAATGTTTACTGAGCGTGACTAAAGGGTGGGGAGGATCAAGCTATGTGAATATGTAGACCAGACTCGAACACAGAAAATGAAAACAAGTTTGCCCGTGACATTTATACAGTGCAAGACGCAGCACTTTGGAAATTAATATTTAGTTACGATGGACAGCAGTAACAGGTTGGCCCTTCATCAGACAAGGTCCACGTCGGATATATTCTAGGGACATCCACTTTTTAAACATTTTCCGGGATCCTTTTATTTTGGAGACAATTATTTAAAAAATAGTAATTTCCTACTAAAAAAACGCACCGCAGCCACTGAGTGTATAACATTTGTATACATTCAACTGTTTAACTTGAATACTATCAATTCGTGGCTGAACACACATCACAAGTGGGATGGCGAGTTTCTGATCCATAACTTAAAATAGAGTGCGATTACGATGTTGAGTAATTATTCCATTGCTGTACCCTGATTTTTTTTTTATGAAGGAGGGAACTGTTGTGGTTCGTGGTACCAATCCCCATCTTACCCCATATTAAAGGGATTTAAAGTGATTTAAAACATAATTGGGTTGTAAGATAATTAATTGTGTAAGACTACAATAAAATACTAACCTAGTCATCGGGTAGAAATACTTATCAATTAACCTTGTTTAAGAAACTTTTTCATATGGAATCATTTGTTCAAAGTCTTACAATAAGATAAAAAGCCTTTTAAAAAGTCTGGAAAGAATATTATTTTTGCGGAGAAAACCGGAAATCATATTAGAATTTGATTTTAGAGTTTGAATGGCCACCCTGAGTAAACCAGTTAGGAATCTGGCGTAAGAAATTTTTTATCGTGTTTGCTTAACTTGTATTTTCTAAGCACGGGTTTATATTGCCAGAGGCACACAGACTAATTTAAGCCAAGGCATTAGCAATTATCACTAAAAATACAGCGCAGCAATCGGGAATAATCTGTGAAATACAAAAAATCAAAACTTGTTTGTGTCATTAAAAGTAAAATAACTTTATTAATTAAAAAGAACCTAGATTTGTATAGCATTCAATAAGATATATATAACTAGATTTAAAATAAATTCTATAAATTGGTTTTACTAAAATACAAATAAGTGCCGCGTTAGTTATTAAAAGCAAAATTATATTTTTAGGCTTATTTTAGTTTGTAGTGTTTTATCAACTTAATTGCAATCTAAAAACTAAATAAAGCAAAATGTTGCGCTTTATAAACAAGTGAATTTGGGCTTGGTATCGAGTTCGGCACTACACTAAATGCAAGACGACACCTACCTAGACCAGGATGGAATGGGCCAGTTTCATATCCAAAACTGGCCCATTTTATTCGAGTTAAGGTAGGTATCGTCTTGTATTTAGTGTAGCGCCGCACTTAAGGCGTACTCAAACAGTCTTTGAAATTGGCCTATTCAGTCGGTTCACAAAGCGCACATTAAATATCTCAAATTAAATAGATAATGTTGTGCACCTATTGGGATCAAACCAGAGGATCTTATAAATGCAGTCGGCAACCTTAGCCCCGAAGGACGTCTAAGTAAAGTGTAGTTCGTGTTTTTCTCACGTGAGGAGACTTTATACATCTGGACACGGACTTGTTTATAAAACTGGCAGCTACTTATCAGCATTATTTCGATTGTTATTATTCTCTTTGCTACACACGCCCATTGTCTCCAATTATTCGTGATATTTTATTATTTTTTAAACGAAATTCCTTCAGTTTTACAAAATGTCATGGTTTTGAATACCTACAACACAATAGAGTACATTTGTGTGAATAAAAATTGTAACAATCGTTTCAGATTTCACCTTATAAGCATTCGTCCTTTTGTTAATTTAGGTTACATATTATTTGAAACTCCAGGTTGAAACGCACACGAAGTTGAAAATAATACACGTACGCGAAGTTTTGTTTTACAATAACAATTAATTTTATCGCATTTGAAAATGTAAAAAATAACGGCGTTAGTTATTCATCTTAAGGTTAGCATAATTAAGTTTAAATGAGCCTGCTATGTTTTTCTTTTTTACTTTTAAGTCTTAGTATATATTTTTTTCATAAAGAGGTTGAAAATATTGAAATAATAGATCACCCGTAGGCTACGGTAGGCACGCGGTCTAAATTTTGATCTTATTTAGTCTGGCTCGCTGGTAATGGGTAGGTCAGGGTTCGATTTTCAGATGGCTGTACAGTTTCCCACGAATATATTACTACATTTACTCTAACTTCAACCTTCCTGATGCCAATACCAATAGCGTAATAAGTTATATCTGTATACACCCACTTCAGTGGTCGATTGATCTGAGTCGTCACACTCGTGTTAGGCTAGCCTGCTGATAATGGGGAGATCGGGGTTCGAATCCTGGTTGGGTCTAGTGAGAGGGATTTTTCCTAGATGTTTTCCCATTCTCCTTCCACGCAAATGCGGGTGTATTACCTCTAAAATGCGTCCTTCCTTATTCTTACCCCACTATTATCATATATACGTATATCCTGAATGGGTTGTGGGGTTGAAGAGAACGGTTAACATATTTCAAATTTGAAGAAAAAAAAATGTTGAGATAAATGTCAAATGTCTGACAAATTAAAATTTTGCATCACCTTTTTTTTTTACTACCACTCTTGCTTTTTTAAAGTTCATGTTTTGAGACTATTCTTTGTCATTAAACTTGGTTTCTATTTAAAACCTTGTTTTTACGTCGTAAAATGACACACATGTCGAGAAGAAAAAGTTGAACGTAAACATATCCTCTAATATAGCACACGCCTATTAAATGTTTCCAAAATGCGTCAGTACGAAACTATCAATCATATGAGCTTATCAATGGCTGTCAAGATAAGATTGGTTCATTCATAGAATTCTGCACGTAGGCCAACTATCGAACATTTCTTCACCAAAATAGTATACATATTGTGCTATCACTCAATCATTCCATCGAGAGTCAAACATAATTTTAAAATTAAATTTTTATTTATTTGAGGTATTTAACGTACACTTTTCTAACCGACTGATTATATCAGAACATGAGAATTTATATAAGTGAGAGAGAAAAGGCTTACCAATTTTGCCGGGAAAGGTATTTTCTAACACCTTCCAGGTTTCTTTTACATGCTACAATCAACATGGGACAAACGGCCTTACTTCCCTTTCGAAGGAAGTTGCGCTACTATTTTTTATCGCTCAATAAAAATTTCCCGACCTGGTTTAAACCCACGATCATCGAGTTCTGAGGTGGGTTCTTTGCAAGACCACTTAGCTCGACTAACATTAAATTTACATCTTAAGCACTCATTAAAAAATTTACAACTATAATACTATACATTCATTTAGTTTATTACACGCATCGTTGGTCACACGGATAAAGACGTTGGTCTCTTACCTGGCTTCCCCATTGACAGGAAGATTAGGGTTTTATTCCAGGCGGGCCGGGTATATTGAGGTGTTTCTTTCACAAGCGGTTTCCCACTCTCTTTCTACTCAAATATATGCACAATACCTCTTGATTTTACTTTAAAGAAAAGTGCATATATTCTGATAGCCCTAACGGTTATCAAGACACGGTGCACAATGTTAAGTTATTATTGTGGTATAAAAAATGTGTAGAACAAATAACACGTACATTTTAGAAATACTCTATAGCTCTATAGGCTTATTAGTTATATTTGTTAGTCATTTATTAAATATGTTGTAGCTATTTATGAGAATATGTATGTATTTAGTTTTGTAAATAATTGTGAACAAGTTTAACATTGCTCAACAAAACAAACATTCTAAGATTTGTTCAAGTATTTTTCCTCCCTCTTTACGACACATATTTTATCTTCTGTTATGGTCGAGGCCACTAGGAGCAATAAAATAATGAGATTTATCTACTTTTATTGACTTCATATTCCCTTGTCAACGGGCGATTGATTCAAACATCTTGAACAGTTGACTCTCTTGACTTTTTTTTTTTTAGAGGTCACTGATTCATTCCGTTATCGAATTTTGTGTGGCATTATTCAAATAAAGCTAATAAAGATTAGATTGATGTGCTCGTGCACGGAAGTTAACAATAACGTCTATTTTTCAAGTTTTGGTATACATACGTTAAGGTGTTGTATCATCCGTATCGGTGGTTACGCGGACTAGATGTCAAGCTCTTCTAGTTTGGTTTGCCGATGACGATGATATCGAGGATCGAAACCCGGCCAGGTTCACTGAGGATGTTTTTTCCCTATATGTTACCCCACTCCTCATCCATGCAAATGCGGATGCATTTATTTTTAGTTATAGTTTATCTTTATCATTCTTAACCCATCGGTGGTATTAAATGCGGCTAGCCACAATGGTTATCTAAGGTGCAATATATATTGAAACAAAATTAAATGTATTTATTAATTTAAAATACTTGAAAAATGACACATGGACACTGGCGCGCAAAGCCAAGGTCCCGGGTTCGATTCCATTGTTGTACTACTGAGCTATTTATAATTCGTCCCATGCTCAGGGTCATTATTCAATCATAGCTTAAGGCCGAGTCTGTGATGTGCGTGTATATGAGCGAACATTAGTATCGCGAGCTATCAGATAAAACAGCCATATGTGACTCGGGAGAACTGGAATGTGAATTAATAGAATCTGGACCTCTCCATACGGACAATTCAGTACCGTGATTTCAATGATTTGCAACCTGTTGTTGATATCCTTTCAAATATATTTTGTAATTATTTTGTTTGCTATAAAATTAAACCAAAACGGGTGTTGTTTTGATTCTTCGCATGAGCATGTCAAAGATCTCTCTAAAAAAAAGTCCCATTTCTTCTCTTGTTCTTGAGCTTTACTTGTTTGCATGCACTTGTTTGTGTACAGAATGACCCAACAACAACCAAAAGTCGTGTGCCAATGCCTTTGACATGTCTCATTTTACAGAATGTACTCAAAATGGCTGCTCCCCAAAATATGAACGAACCCTAACTGTGAAGATGCCGAGATCAACATTTTCACCGCATGAAAAATAAGACGGTATGGATTGGTTTGTTTCAAATATAATATAAAGAAAAACCTAAGAGCAAGTGAACTTACCTGAAGATAAGTGTGGGAGACCCTAATGGCGACCGACTTTTGGGGATGTCTGTACACAAACAGTGCTTGGATGACGTGTGCTAGTTAATGCCACTGTGTTGTTTGATAAGTGATACAGTGCACCTATAAAATATTGACACTTTGTTAACAACATTAATACATGGACGGTTGTAAACGACCTTGCCTGGCTAGGTGAGTGTGATAAGTCTGATTCGAGATAAGACAGTGAGTGTATCGGTGAGATAGTAGAGCAAGACAGTTGACTGGCTGACTCGGTCTTGGACATGAGTGCGCAGATCGCCGAGGTGTAGTTTTCCACGGTGCAAAAATGAGCTCGCCTGTGGATTTTGACGAGTTCGATTTGGAGATACAAGCATTTGGAGAGTATTTAGACGGTAAATAATTATGTAGTATTATTATCTTAATAGTACCGGTATTAATTCAATACGAGCTTTAGGTTATTATGAAACTACTCATGTTGTACTTCCTAGTATTTAAGAGCACATTTAAATAGGAATAAGCTAATAATTGGTTTTGTGTAAATCCTAGTTTTATTAATTTTTAAGACATAGCAAGTAAATGTGTACTGTAATGTTTTATCGGGGACTCAGCACTTCTTTTTGACTTACTAGAACCTTATAAAAGTTTTTTCGAGTGCATAAATATTCCATATTCCGCCATTCCATTAAAACAAAACTGAAATTCCTCCACGTGCTACTACCCGTCTGGGCTAACTACATTAATTTGCTAAGGATGATAAAGATAAGAGTTTATAGTAAGTATACCCGTATTTTCGTAGCGGTAATAAAAGTGTAAATATTTATGAAAACCCACTCTTAGTAAATTACACCATGAAGGGTTTGAAACCCCTGACCTGCGCGTCACCGACACGTAGATGACATTTAACCATCTCGCCTTCCGATGCGGCTTAAAAAAAACACACTTTTTTTAATACTTATAAATATTTCTCCTTATTGATTGAATACACATTTTGTTATAGAACTACGTCAATTCTTTTGGGTAACTGCGAACACAAAAAGGACACATTAGTTGATCAATATGTTGAAGCACATATCTTAAACTTTATGTCCAACGCTGTGTTTCCCAAACTGCGCTGGGTGTACATACCCCCAGAGATCCGTGAAATATTGCGGGAGCTACGCAATCTACCAGTGAGTTGTATTAATCATAAAATATATTTTTATAGTAGTTTTATTTTTTTAAGCATTTTTTCCCCACATCTTTCACGGCTTTCATTTTCATTAAAATTAGGAACTATTGTATACTTAGAGGGCTAGTAGGCTTTTTTTAAAAATCAAGAACTGTAAGAGGTTCGTTGGTTAGACCTTGTTCCCTAAAGGAGTAAGCAACGGGATATATTTTGGAAAAATCTGCTCTTATGGGAAAATATTTGTATGTAATAATAAGTGACCTTGTCTAGCACAGAAATTTAGTAATTTATTTTTCATCAGAATAAATTTATAAAACACTGCTGATCTAGTGGTGACATTTTTCGTAAAATTATTGCAAAAACATTTCATTTTAACGTTTCTATTAAATTTGTTGTTTGCAAATAAACATTTGAAGTGGAGCGTGAACAAAGTTGTAAGCTACATTCCGATGTAAATAGTCTTACTTATCTCTTTATCACACAGTTGTAGAATAATGTTGTGAATAACACTACTCTTACCTTATTTATCACACTGTTAAATGTTGTGAATAACACTATTGCCCTCATCACACATTTGTTTTGGAACATTTTTGTGAATAACACTCTCACTTCCCTTTATATCACACAATTATTGTTGTTAAGGTTGTGAATAACACTCTCACTGCCATCTTCATCATAATTTTGTCTCAGACATTAGATTTGACTTATGACAAATTACAATTTGCTGAGTAAGTTGTTCAATATATTTGTATTGTTTCAAACTCTTCCGTATTAACTAACAACAAACGCATTTCTTTATTATAGAATAACTTGGCAAATAGCCTACTTAAAACGTTGTTCCACTTGACGCTTCATTTGTTTTTTAAGATGTAACTCTACTGTACACACATGCTGTTTTAACTAAAACAACCAATCTCATTATGAATGCCGCCGTTTGTGTTTCAGATATTTCCCGTAAGATAAACGCCCGCAACTATACGGAGACTTTATCTGACCCTGAGGACGAAGGCTCTTCAGAAGAAGCGTTCGAAACACCAGTAGTAAACATTCCGCCAATTAGTGCCCAACTAGATGACTGCGCCATCAATGGTGACGACATCAATAAACCCGTCGAGGTAGCAGTAGATGTCATCCCTAAAGACGCTGACAGAGGTGAGTACAGTCTGTGTAGTATTTTTGTTGAGAGTTGCCCTTTTGAATTGCGGCAACTTTTAAATTTGAGCTAGAGTAGAACATTTCATATTTAATTATTTTCGTATGTAGGGAATCAACCTTTAAGGTAGGAATTTAGGAAACGCAAGTTAAGGGCAGTATTTTGGCAGTTTTTATAGCAACAATTTTTGTTGGCCAAAATAAATAAAATATTGCTAGTAGAAACCTAGAGTTTAATTTTCTTCACGTGGTGTTATCAACAGTTCTTGTGAATATCTCTCATGAGCATAGTGGCATTAGATGAGAAACTTTTAAAACTAAGAGAAAATATTGTCTTTAAATTCCAGGACACCCTTGAGATATTCAACAACTTTTGATATCATCATGGGAAGAAAATTAAACTCTAGGTTTCTACTGACAATATTTTATTTATTTTGACCAAGAAAAAGTTTTGCTATGAAACCTCAAAAATAATGGCTATTTCTTGTGTCCCCTGCATCTCCACCCTGAGGCTTTGTCTCACCCCACCCTACTTATACCCTGATTTAGGTAAGAGCCCCTTTCTGAAAGTCCTTATTTAGTACCAAAATCCTACTGTATATTAGTACTTTCATATGATAAAAGTACCTCCAGAACGGTAATGGGAAGTAAGAGCTCGAAGACTTTTTATCTCAACAAAATATTAGTACTCGTTAGGATTTTGGTACTAAATCAGGCATTCCAAACAGAGCTTCGTACTAACATCAGTCCGAACCAGATGCCCCATCGTGGTGCGGTTCTCTATATTCTCCAATATAAAACAGTGCAAATGGGATCGGTGAACCCATTTTACTATATTTTAAGAAAATAAAACCAATTGGAAAAATTAAGAAATTTAATAAGGGAAATCTAATTCAAGCCAATTTCGCTGTTGTTAAATGCAGAATTCGAAAAACCAGACTTTGATACGATTTCTGGTTCGAACGTGGTCGTTGACCTAATTTTCTGGCTATTCACTTGTGAGACAGACTTTTAACCGGGAAACTAGATGCACTACTACGCTCGAACTAGGAATTGCATCGAAGTGGGTTTTCTGCATTCTTCGCTTGACAACAACGAAACTGGTATCATTGGCATAGTTTAGTTTTTTTGAATAGATTTTTTAAAATTTTGTAGTATTTATTAAATACTACCTGATGTATCTGTCTTTGCCCGAGAAAAATGATCTTGGTTTAACGAGTGTACGCGGACGGTAACTTAATTAAGTACCTTTATTTAATCCCAGCTATTTCTTTGTTTGTCTGTCATGTGCGATATATACGGCACACAGATATCTAAACAAATATGGCCTTGCTTTCGGCCCGGATTTCAATCATGTTAAAAACAAAACTAAGTAAACCCAATGAGAAAATACCATTGGAAAGATCTAAACGCTAATAGAAGGATAACGTCAGTTTCTGTAGTCTTCATTAACACTGTTTTTTAATGGAGACTAGAAAAAACTTCGGTGCGTCTGGCTCGCGCAGTGCTATAGCCTGATTTTGGTTGGAAGAATAGTTTAGATAATTCAAACATATTTCTTGCGGCCAACATTGATAACACTTTAATACATTATTTGTGTTATTTTATTGATAATGATAATATCTATTAAAAGTAACAGTGGAGAAAACATCACTTGATTTATGAATGCATTCTAATGAAGGTTGTTTATTTAACGCCTTGATATGGATTGCTTAGACAACCCAACGTACATTTGCATGCCGCTTATCGCCGGGAAATGTCTACATAATATAAGGGTTGTTTAGCCCCTTGATATGAATTGCTTAGACAACTCAACGTTCATTGGAGTGTCGCTTATCGCTTTGAAACGCCTTAATAAAATGGTAACACAGCTAATAGCTGGAAATTATCATTTAGGCAACTCAGTGTAAAGATTGGGCTTGCCCATTTGACTACATCTTTCTAAATGTATCTCTATTGACATTTTAAAATAGGCAATATTTATTTTAAAGTATAATCAGTATCGTTATAAAAAAAAAGCTGTCCGTAGGGCAAAGCTATTGTAGAATTCTCGTGTAAAAGATATTTTAGAAAATACGGATTTTCTTGTGGTCAACAAAGATAACATTTTACTAAGTTATTTGAGTAGAGATAGTATATTTCAAGATCGACAGTGTCAGATAATTTAACTTGACTCATGGATATATTAAGTTAGTTTTAGTAACGTTTGCAACTGTCAGATATGATCCTTCATACATTATTATTATTATTATTATTATTATTTATTATTAGCACCGCGTCTTACTACCCGTACGGGTTATACGCACTTACGCTAATGCGTAATGGTAGAGTGATTGTGAGATGAAATGGAGAACCTACAGTTTAACGTGGAATCCGAACCATGGTGAAGGCCTGGCATTCCCCACATTCATAAGTTGTGATTAATACACGTCTTGTCTTAGGTGAAGGAAGGGTTTGGCAATCAGATAAATCTGTGCTGAGATTGAGGATTGAACCCCGGACCTCCAGCACAGAAGTCCAACACGTTACCCCTAGACCGCCAGGTCACCTGGTCCATCCTACATAAACCTACTCTCTTAGAGGTGCGCTGGTCCATAGGGTCAAGGTTTGGCAATGGGATAGGGGGGGGGCACCAATATATTATGGGTGATAAACTTCAAGAAGCTGTTTCTTTATTGATCCGTTCTAGAGGATTTCTTATTTCTTGAGACCTCGCCCCGTGTGTGTACACTCACACCTATCTCACGTTAGTATACATAAGACGAGGCGTCTCGTTTGGATTGTCGGACGCGACATTCTCCGCGGTATAATTAATTCTTGTTCCCCCATTCGTATTTATGGTTATGCCCTCACCATTGAGCTAAGCCGGTTAGTTGCTGAATCTAGCGACAGAATTATTGGTCATTTTTCATATTTATAGGAGAATAAAAAATTGTATAAATTGTCACAGCAAGATTAAATTTTACGCTGGTGATGATTACGGGAGTGATGGAAATGATGGGATTGAAATTTATTTCATAACATTTTTTTTTATTTTAGGTTATTGATAGCGTGATTTCTTTTACGGCGTTTCCTCAATACAATCAACGAAGAACTAAGAGTAAAAAAAAAAGTATCTGTTGAAAATACTGTGCTTCATTTCCTTATTGTGGGTTCAAAGATTGATTTTGGTCGTGGGCGAGAACGTTTGAGCGTTATGCTTCAAACTATGGTCAATCACACTTTGAGAAAGTTTGGTTCGAATCCTGTTGGTGTCTAAGATGTCCTCAAAGGGTTCCAAAAGAACTAAATTTACCAGTTATTTGGCGATGTTCATGTAGTCTAAATGATCAGGTTGGTGAGTGCTGCGTATATTTATATCTTGCAACAGGGGGTTGAGGGTCAACCTTCGGCCGGTCATTTAGGTTACGTTCAGGTGATAAGACTCGCATGATCACTGTTAACAGGAAGGATTGGGCTCGAATCTCGGTCGGGTTCACATGGCGAGGATTTTTAAACGATTTCCACTGTGATTCTTCCATCTTCTCTCCTCGCAAATGCAAATTAATTGTCTCTAATCTATCAGTCGTTAAATACACTTGCGTTGAACGACAGAAGAATATTATATTTCAGACGTTAAACTATGACGTAAGTCCTACTCTCTAAAATTAGGTTTGTTATGTGTAAATGGCAATCATTTTAATCATACTTTTTCAGGAGAAATCGTATGAAAACAAAGTCCTATTCCCCTCCCGATTAAAACAAATTATTTGGGCGACATTAATTTTATTTTTGGCTTCGACTAGCATCAATATCTCTGAAATACAAACAAATCCACTGTGAATTGGCTCTGTCTCTCTATATTCCTTCACAATTATGTCTCTGTAATCTGTAATTATTCTTGTCCCGTTTCCCTTCTGCGAATTGGTGGGCTGTTAGGACCGCGTAGATATTTTTTTTTTATCCAACCCATGTCAAGGTTGTCTCGTTAAGGACATGAATTAATATTTTTGCTCCTATGACGTGCTTGTGATTACGAACCCTTTTTTACTATTAATTACATATATTAGAGTAAAAGTGTAGCAAGTCAATCAAACTTTAAAGAACGACTTACTTTATGATTGCATGTAAAGTGTAATTTCAAGTTCCGAAGTATCACGTATTTCAGCTAATATGGACACCTTTCTTCGACTCTTGTGTTGTTTTTTATTGTGACCTCTTCGTGTTCATTCAAATAGTTGAATAGTTGTTGTAGTTGATTTTTTAGCTTGAAATTATAGGCATCGTAAAGCAATAAAACGTGATTGCTTTATTTTCTTTGTCTTTTGGACAATGGACAATCCATGGACTGAGAGGGACGAGTAGAAAGGACTTTTCACAGAAATGATTTCACTTTCATAACTTTTAAAAACTGAGTGATTAAGGTTTTTATACTAATTTAACTGTTAATATTCTAGACGGTTATATTATTTTACGTAAGAAGTGAAAATTATTTACGCGAAGATAAGGCGTTACTTTCGCGATAGGATTAATCGCCGATGACGAAGAGCTCGAGGTTTGAATCAAGGGAAGATGTACTGAGGTTTTTTAAAATATAAAAATGGTTTTCCACTCTTCCTCCACACAACATCAGCAACACTTCTTTTAAATTCTGATTCTCTTTTAGTGCAAATATGTGGATAGCCTGAATGGCTAGTAAGACGCTGTACAGGTAGATAAATGTCACACCATTAGTTAAAGTAAGTTTGCTACCAAGGGTGTAGAAAAGTGGATTTTAAGAGCTCGGGAATCCCCAATGAATTTGGTGAATTCCTGCTTGGAGGGGGTTCGTACATACATCTAAAAATATTTACTGGCTAAAGGTAAAGTAACATCTTCTAAACTCCCATGTTTTTTTAGAAAAAACTAATTGTATACGTATTTGTTTCATAAGCACGTGTGTGTGTTTAGAAAGTACACGTGAAATACCCAATAAAAAATTGATGCTACACTTTAATCCTCCTTGCCGCTGACAAAGTGTTGATGGTCCCTTATAGACAGTAGCGTCAATGACCTGGTTCGTACACACATACACACACGCACGTGTGTGTGTGTGTGTGTTTGAAGCGTTGACCGCTTCAAGTATTCTGGCTGCATATTATCTTGAACAAAGGTGATAGATACTGTCATGGCTGGGTGAGTTTAAAACTCAAGTCGTCTTCTTCCTCAGCGTTCCTATTTATAATCGCTTGTTACATATTCGCGTGGTTTCGAATTAATCTAGATAGTGCAAACTAACTATTTTTATAATATATTGAAAACTTTAAAGGTGTTAGGATAGTCGAGCAGAAATTAATAACCGCCAGAAACCAAGTAGGTTCATAACGTTCCTGTGTGGAGCTATCTAACGGTAGGATGAGTAAAATAAAAATACAATACAATTTTTTCTTGTGATCCCTTGATCCTCATTCTACGCTCCTATACCAATTACCTTTGTTTCATGGGCATTAGAATAATAGTAATACTAAAAAATCGTATTTATTTGGACGACGCTAAAGCCAGCGCCTTTCCTTACCCTTAACCCATTTAAATCTAAATGACCAACCAGCAGAATATCTAGATTTTTGAATTTTCAGAGTGAAAAGTGTCAACTTTTGCACTTTATTTACAAATCATTATTATAGAAAATAGTTTTGTGTTCATTCTACTAAACACCAAACTCGTTAAATATTAAATGTTTTATCAATATTTAACTTAAGACCAACACATGATTGGCAATATCTCAGCTACCTGGCCAACCCTCGCCCATCTAAACGTGTTGATTTCTTGAATAAAGACCTAGTTTGGATCTATCTGATTTTACCCTTCAAATTCTCACTCCTGGAATTTATTTTCATAATTAAAAAGGTCCTTAATTTGTTCTCATCCGCAATGCTATGTATGATGTACTTAGCATGCTTTGAATGGAGGGAGTCTACTGTTCACATAACTACTAGTAAATCTATTTAATTTAAGACTGAAACAAATATACAGATTGGATAGAACAAAAAATCAACTACTTAATTTTAAGTTACTTTGACATACTTCTATTCAAAAGTTGTATGCTTTAATAAACAATCTGTTTAAGATATTTTATATATTTTTATTTATTCACTATTGTTGCGAAATGAACAAAAATATGCTCAGATTTCGAAATAGCGCAAAGTTATTTTTGCCTGGCTAAGTTGTTTTTATCTGAATACCTGTCAACGTGCGACAATAACAAGTAGTGCTATCTTCATAATTCACCAACTAAAGTATACAAGTGGCCTTGCTTTTTCATATAAAATAAATATTGTTGTTTTGACAAAAGATATATTTGACGCTATTTTGATTAGTGAAGATAAGATTACGAATACTTGGATGTGAGGTCTGGCATTTTAAAAACATTAAAACTTTCTCAAAAGTTGCAGGTATTTTTATTTAGCAGTTTGTGGATTGACAGAGTTCACTTTTCATAGGAATTACCTTTTATAAAATAAATACATTATTTTTGCGGCCTAAACTTATTACATATTATTTTATATTGTTATTTTACTATGTATTAAAAGTGACAGTAATAGGTCGCATGACATGACGTATGAATACGTGAAAATGTATCTAGTAACTATTTAGCGGTCGCTTAAGGCTCTGTCTATGAAAATTGAAATAAGAACAGTCTAGAAAATACAAGCATTTTTTTATTGTCAGCAATGCTAACATTTTACTATAGGATCCATATAACGCGTATTTTTAGATTCATTGATAGTATCTATAAAACGTGACCGTTGTAAATTATATGACCCGACGTACGAATACATTATAATTATCACAGTTACTTTTGTAGCTGTATTATTCTATAATCCTAATGTTATTCATAGCTCAGGAGACCCTCCAACCCCCTTCTCTTTATATTATTTATTCTTAAGGTAATTTGGTCTCGAGTATTTCAGTAAGCCTGTTAAAACGAACTCACGTAAGGATTCACATTAACCTAGATATTCAATAATAATAATATTTAGCACCGCGTCTTACTACCCGTTCGGGTTATACGCTTATTCAGTAATGGAACCACGTCAAAATTCTTACACGACGTTGTTTTTTTCCACCGACCCTCACTTTCTGGAAATAAATTTTAAAAACGCCGTCTCTGTATATTATTCCTTTACTGTACTAGTAAGGATAATGCTCCAGGATGTAAAAATAACTTACATTTTGACCCATATAGAGGCTCCATTCTCTCTTCGGATAAATAAAGTTCGTTTTTATCATCTTGTGTTTTTGGATTAGTGTAGGCCTAAGCTGCTGATGGCACGAATGTGAAGCAAGTCACGTAAATTTGAATGAAGAAAAAATATTCAAAGGGAAGTCTAAAATATTATCTGCTCACGTTGAGAAAGGTACGGGGGATTTCTTGAAATCAATTTAGAAAAAAAAATACAATAAAATATAGTTCCGTTTTGTTGTGTATTTTTTATAAATTCCTTTTAATACTTTAAAGCAAACTGCATTTAATATTATATAATTAATTGTGAGAGATTAAATATTTTGGTTCATCTAAACTAGAAGTATGTTGTTTGATTTGATTACATTTTGGCGCGTAATGCCTTGATTTTGCGTGTTTTCAAAGTATCTCCCACTCTTAGCTCGCACGTGTTTTGAAAATATCTCCCACTCTTAGCTCGCACGTGTTTTGAAAGTATCTCCCACTCTTAGCTCGCACGTGTTTTGAAAGTATCTCCCACTCTTAACTTGCACTACACGTGTTTTTTAAAATATCCCCAAGTATGACTCGCCGCAGTCGGCTTCATTTCATATTCCACGTTAGTTTTGGATGCTGTTCGTCGAAGACAAATCTCCCAATCTAACTATAGACGGGCCGGGCCGCTGCTGCTTGCCTTATAAGTGTATGACTGTCCGTGTGTGGATGTATGCATGGAGATGGACGTCTTCAGATTAGAGACGGCCTCTCGGCTTGGAATAAGAGAAGGTCAAAGGTTTTTTTTTACAGTCCGACGATGTTATTTGGTAGCAATCTCGGCGGTTTATTTGGGACTCTGATATCTATTGTCTAAAAAATATCCATCTAAAAAATTAGTAAATTTACTCTCTTTAATTTAGTACTAACTAGACCTTTTACGGAAAACCGTCTCAGAAAACCCATCTGAGATTCTAACCCCGAAAAAAAGTTCACAAAACATTGCATGGTCTTTGATTAAATATTTTTAATATTTGTTTTTTAATTAAATACCTTTAACACTAAAGCTATAAGAAATGTAATCTACTGGTAGGAATTAGGAATGTAGTCAATATAAAATGCGTCCGTGTCAGATTAAAATATTATAAAAAATGCTTATTATAAAAATGATTATAAAAAATAAAAAAACACACAAAGAGCATATGAGAATGACACAATCTAGACGATCACCCTGCTGTAGTTCTAACTCTGACCTCGCCTTCAACGGAAATCAAGTGAAATATGAATTAAATTATCTCGCCGGTTTTATTATAATTTTACTTATTTCTTTAACTTTCATCAGAAGAGGCCTAATCACAACTGTAATCACGGTTTAAATCATTTAAAAACATTCTTCAAACGGTATCAAACATAAAATCACATCTTTCAGGGCTCATAAACCCCACTTGTTACATTAGTTTTTTAGTAAATATAGATAAAAAAGAAAGCTAAGAAAAAAGAAGTATTTCTAACGGTATCCTCCACTCTAAAACTCCCTACATACGAAACTTTCTTTATTTTTTTAAGACAATTTTAAGTTATGATAACATCTAGTGGTTTGAATCTACTGCTGGCATGTTTGGTATGACTGCCTCTTAAACGCACGCTTGCTCCTTGTCCCTGGCCTCTGAATAGAGTGCGTGGCATTGGTAACATTCCACGGTTATCTAAAGGGAAACCACTTTGAAACGTAATTAAACTTAACTCTTACACATAGCCTGCATGTGAGACTGAAAAATAAGAATATCCAATATATATGTTTTTGAAAGACGTTACAATGACCTTGGACTTGAAAACTGGTTCCGGAGCATCGAAGTGACAATTCCATGATACCTCGAGAACCAATATCAATTCAAACCCTCTTTAGGGCGTGTTCTATTGACATCCCTAAACAACCTCTAATTAGGTACTCCATTAGACTTGTTTTGTCATTCAAACAAACGTTGATTGACTGGAATTCCTACTGAATTACTTATTTCCTAATATATAAGAACGAGATAGCTAAATTGTCTATGTCCAGGTGTAATTTATACATGTAAGTACAGTCCGATTTTCGTAAGAAAGGCCTTTAATAAAAAACAATTCTTTTCCTGTTAAAAATTTACCAACTTTTGCGTGAAGGGAAAGTGGAAAACCGTTTAAGAGTAAACAAATCCAGTACACTCATCCAGCATTCGAAACCCGACCTTCGCGTGTTTGACAAACCAGACCAGATAAGCTTGAAGTTTAATCCTTATACCCACTGAGAGTAATATATCGGTGTATTAACTCACTATCATTGGGCAGAGGTAAAATTTCTTCTTTTTTTTGGTGTGTGTGTGGCTTAGCCCTATAAAATCTAAATATAAAGTTTGAACAAAGTCCATTGAACCGTTTTTGGTTCGTGGCCAGAGACAGATATACAGACATGAAGTCAGACAGAATTGTATAATACACTTTTTTGGGTTTGTGGCCACATAAAACGTAAAAATTCGTCATAATATAGGTATCTATTATTTTCACGATCACAATACTTTCTCTTGGTATGAGAAAGTATAGAAGGAGGCATTTATTTATAAAGATGGAAAAAAAAAAATCAACTAAAAACTGTATCAATCTCCGAGTGGAATTGTTTTCGTTTCAAAAACTCAGCAAAATGTGTTATTGTCCAGCCTTTATCAAAATGTACTCTTTAACTTCCTCGCGGCCCAGCATAATTTGTTTCCGTGTGACAGCTGTTTCCAGGCTAATAAGACTGTGCGTGCTCTCCGATTGGTCACAACTATTCTCCATGACAAGTGGAAGTGGGGAGACATGTCATGTTTTTGATGGGGTGACGCAACTTGTTTCTGATGGCTTCATTCCTGGTCGTGCTTCGCCTTGTTTTCAACTTTGCTGTATTATAGCTAACATAGTTGATGTGCAGCTATATATATATATAGCAAAGGGACTCCCAGATTCACATTTCGATTATTATGCTAAACGAATTTTAAAGACATCATTTCTTGACAGCACGTTAAATTTATGCTTGAAAATAATTGATTGTCTTAAAAAAATTGTTTTTTTTTTTAAATCAGACTCCAGGAGGGATTTATTTTCAATCTATGATATACTTTAATATGTTCAAGAAGGTAGAGTTGTGTCCGTTGATTGGAAAGGCGCCCCCTTCCCAGTAAGATGAAAACATAGTTTTATTTAATTTTAACGTTCAGTCTATCTTATTGATTAATTAATTAACACACTTAAATTAATTTAAATTTTTGAAACTGTCAAGCTTTAATTTAGTTGGCCACTCGTGTAATAAAGTCATTTGGATCAAACTATAGGTATATGCTAACAGTTTCAATTATCTTCGTGTCAAAAATATGTATAAATTAACTATTAGAAAAAATATGATTAAATTATCTCACAGAAGCAGAAAGGTTTGTAGATTTTCCCCGTCCAAGTAAGAAAATTCAAATTAAAGTGACAATAATAATTATTGTGTTAGTATAAATAATAATTTGATTTACAATACAAACGGAAGTGTGTAGGAATAAAATATGTTTCTTTTTTATTTTGATAAAACCCAATTTGAATGCCTATAATACTACTGTCCTTGTATTAACTCATTTCGTTCAAGGAACGGTTTAGAGAAGAATGTGGTCACGAGCCGGTTTTATTCGTTTTCCTCATAACGTATGTAAATAAGATTCCTTGACAATGCGTTACATAATCCGCAAGCCTTCTTTGATTTGATCTTACGTTAAACTATTTATTTGTGAGATCAAACCTACTTCCTCGTAACGTTTTAAAACGAGAGCTTGGGGTGACCTAATTAAACTACTGTACATAATCTAACACTTGTGACGTCACGGGGCAAAGTACAATAGGATTTTCCGTGTGTGTGTTGCACAACAATTGTCAGTAGGACCCGCTTGTCTCTTAGACTGTTCCGGCTCGACATCCGGACAAGTTACTAGACATTATCGTGATTACCTTTTTGACGCTAGTTGTAGTCCTCATGTACCCGCCCCATCTCCGTTCACATGAATCCGCTTAGAAAGATTTGGCACAACCGGGTTACGCAAAACACGTTCGTAATGTAACTCGGTGGCAACCATCGCATTCCTGTTCTTTCAGAAGACGAAGGCTATGGACAATCACTGAGGGGGTGCA
>CABFVZ010002036.1:80969-108011 GCA_902151445.1 Timema monikensis | reverse complement strand
CCCCCCCCTCTCCTTGCCGCTACTAACGAATTAGTGCGCGGGTGTGAAGACAATTGAAGGAAGAACATTAATGAAGAACAAGGTCGCCGTTCGTCTCAGGAACAACGGTTTCAATTAAAACTGTAGCGTACTCGTTTCCTTCGGGCCCCGCTATACGATTAATTATAACTCCTCAGGGAATTCATGGCGCAGTGTTGCCAGATGAAATATTAAAAAATAAATATATATATATATACACGCTTATTTTATGCGTTACTTTCTAAAGTTATATTTTTGTATTTAACGACGTTGTCTACTACGGCAATTCGAGCCTTTTTTTTTTATAAACGGGTATGCGTATAACCCGAACGGGTAGTAAGACGTGGTGCTAATAATAATAATAATAATAATAATAATAATAATAATAATAATAATAATATAAACGGGTTATATCTAAACTTAAGGTATCTAATAATTCTAAGCACATAGGCGCCAACGTACGAAATAGAAATAGAGGGAAAGAAATAAGACGTTTATCCTGTGAGGCCTTTGTTTATCATCTGAAAAACTTCCCCTCTTCCACTGACGAGTGTAAACACTCACGCTACTATTTGCCCCTGGAGAGTATGGGCGTATTGCAGTTAGGCCACAAGTTCCTTCTTGAGAATTGTAAACAAGTCGTACTGCTGTACTAATTTGCCCACGGCTGTTGTGGTGCTCTATTTTGGATGGTTGTAAATGTTCTCTAAGGCTGAGCGAAAAACAGTAAGTGAAGGATAATAAGACGCAACAAAATGCTAAGCTAACCTAGCCTAACCTAACCAAACCTAACCAAACCTATTCTAAACAAGCCTAACCTAATATAAGGAAAAAATATTGGTGGGGCCGAATTCATATCTACCCGCAGGTCTTTTAACTGTTATAGTACTCTTGGACAGTCAACATGGCCCAACTAATCTATGATGATTATCCTCCTGGTCATTGATCGTGGCCCAATTAAGTTATGAACTTTTGGGACAAGGAGTTCTGTGTGTTAACTATTATGCGCCGGACAACTTTGCCATTATATTTTACTCGTTTCTTACTGTAGAATTACATAATGTTCCGTGGACTTTTTTAATCTACATCCTGCTGGGAAGATTCCTACAAGCCATTTAGTGAATAAAACGATGAAAATAATAATTTTGTAACGCTGTAAAACCATTTTCAAAACGACTTAATTTTTTCTCACTGTTTTTTCTTTAAAACCCACCGAATAGAACCTAAACATATCAACCTGGGAAATTCTTTTTTGACTAGCAGCTACGTCACAGATAGGTCACTTCCTTGTAAGTGACAAAAAATACACCCTAGATTGGAGGTAAATGAATACTATGTCAATTTGTGCACGTATCACTTCTTTTACCAAATTTGAAATGGAAAATATATTATCTTTGAGCGTATTGCATCTTATGAAGAAAAATATTTGTAAGTTTTGAGTTCCATTTCCTCTGCTTAAATTTTGAAATTCCATACAAAAGTCATTTCGTCTAACCGGAAGTTCTATTATAGGCTAATCTATAATACTTCGGGGGGAGAGCATCAATTTGGTTTTTAGTTGTGCATATTTTCTCTTATTACTATAGTAAGAACATTTTGGAAAACAATTTTTTTTTTCTATCAACAATGATAACCTTTTACTTTATTATTAGTGTTATTTTAAAGGTGTTGTTAATATCTTTCAACACTGACATCTAAAGATCACATGAATTGCCTTATGACTACATAAACGTAGATATATTAACTTTTATAACTGTTAAATAAGTTTCTTCCTATGAAAAATGGACTGTACTATTCGTCTACAAGATCCAATTCTCTCTCGCTATATATTTATATACCTTCCTTTGGCAAGGTCCCTTGTATTTATTTACAGCACAGTGGAAAAATATATGATTGATGAAATTGGGGCCACCTCTCTAGATACGCCTGCTTCTCTGAATGGCAACACTGGGGCCTTTTGCACAGCGCCCGTGCGCACAGTGCTGCGACCTGGCGGCTGCGTCTTGCGTAACAGACGGAATAACCTATCATTACAACAGATATAAAAATAATCGTGGACAACAAAATGATAGAGACAAGGGGAAATGTAGCTGGTTCTTGCCTCCCCCCCCCCCCCCCCCCCAATATGTTCCGAAGAGGAGAGGAATGCTCCTTACTGGTAAACTTCCGCATGTAGCTCGTGTCGTCATAAAACTTGATGAAGCATGCATGGTAGAGTCGCGTGTGTTCAACCTCATTGACACCGATTCAAGGTAGAAAACTTTCAACCAGTGTAGGAGGGTCTCCTTGAGTTTCGAACTAACGATTATATTCCTGAAGGTGACCTGGTGGTCTAGGGGTAAGGTGTCAGACTTCTATTCTGGCGGCCGGGGTTCAATCCTCGGTCCCGGCAAAGATTTATCTGATTACCAAACCCTTCCTTCACCTCTGACAAGACATCTTGTGAATGTGGGGAATGCCAGGCCTCCACCGTGGTTCGGATTCCACGTTAAACTGTAGGTCCTTCATTTCATCTCCCAATCACCCTACCATTACACATTAGCGTAAGTGCGTATAACCCGAACGGGTAGTAAGACGCGGTGCTAATAATAATAATGATTATACTCCTAAAGTGTAGCAGTGTTTTATTTTATGAACCTTTCTTGCTCACTTTTCTTTAGGGAAGTGGAGAAATGAATAAAGACGTAGTGATCAGGCTATATAGGAATAGGAAGGAAGCGAGCTTAGTGAGGTGAGAAATATGGAGAAAGAGATAGGTGAGGAGAGAAATATTGAGAGAGAGATAGGTGAGGAGAGAAATATTGAGAGAGAGATAGGTGAGGAGAGAAGTATTAAAAAAGAGAGACAAGTAGAGATGTAGGAGGAGAGTGATTGGCGAGGAGAAAAGTAGAGGGCGAGAGAAAAAACACTTCAGTTTGAAATTTAGTTGTCCAAATGTGATTAATCACCGTGGTTTTCCCATCCACTAACTACGCTAATTTCTGGTGTGTTTACTCTAAATGAAGGGACGGAAGATGGGAAAGGGTGGGCCCCCTAAAAGTTTCTTGAAGGCATTATAAAAAATACTTTTATGGGGTGAGGGGGTGGTAGAAAATTGGAAACTCTACCTTTCCGGTTAACCGAAATGACTTTATATGAAATTTCAAAATAGAAGCCCAGGAAATGAAAGAGATTAAAATGTATACAACTAATATAGAACACTATTTTAGATGTAGCTACAAGTTGAAACTTGACACATAAAAAACCCATAAAAGATAATCAAATGAATCTTAAAATTTCAAAATGGGAATGTGGGCTCTGCTCTACTTTCGAAAAATCTGAAATTTTTCAAAAATAATAAACAGCCATAAAGGTCTTCACCCTTGTGCTAAGCCGTTAACAACCTTGGTTCCAAACGTACCATAAAAATATGGTCTTTGATTCATGCTCAAGGGTTTTTTAAGATCTAAAAGAAAGTCAAACGTTAGAAAGATGTGATGAACCTTGACAGTCATGTAGCCGCCCCCTCTTCCCCTTGAATATCTGTTCTTTGACTTTTTGGAGAAAAATACGAGTCCGTGTGTTGGTGTACCCAATCTGGTCCACCAGTGAAGATAGAAACAAGGACGCTCTGAGTCATGATTGTTCTACTTCTATGAGTTCTAAAAGTTGTTTTATGAGTAGTAGGATTATAAAACGTGACCTTGCTAGCGTTTCTCGTCTTTAACACAGATAAAAGAAGACAAGTGAAAGTCTTGATTCCCGCAATGACTTTTGTTAAGGCGCATTTCAGATTCCTCTTGCTAACACGCTTCATCCGGCGCTAGCTAGCATTCCTCAGCCACTCTCTCGTAATATTAACTTAGCTCTAAGTGATTCGACACGTAATTTATTTTATTGTTCGTTTCAAGCCGTTGGCGCTCCCATTGTAGCATTGTATTGGGCGCAAACTGATCTTGAAAAGCATGTATCTCAGAGATTTAATAAAAAAAAGTATGTGGTTTGATTCCTGTTGGTCGATACTTGGGTGTAAATTACTCGGTTTATAACTTGTTTCGATGTATTATAATATTATAGACTCTTTTGTTGCAGCTCAACTCTCGATTTGTTTATAATTATCGTGAGCAGTTCTTCATTAAATGCTTATTCATTTTTAATTATCTTTTATAGGCTTGTTTTTTGATCGTTCGGTGTTATTAGTGTGTGCACTTTATTTCAATAGACTATAATAAACTAAGTCTAACTACACTTAACGGAGATTTATGTGTTTATAATTTCTATCTCTTTTTTTTTTTTTACAAATCCGTGGGGAATCCCATACAAAATAATTATTGGATACTTTTAGTACTAGTAGTAAACATTCTTGTGTTTTGCAAGATTACCTTTCTAACATATGAAGCGTTTAGGGACCCATTGATCGTGGGTTCAAAACCAGCTGGAGTGGACGGATCTTTCTGGAACGATAAAAAAAATCCGTAGCACAACTTCCTTCGGAGGTGAAGTAAAGCCGTCGATCCCATGTCGATTGGTGCATGTATAAGAATCCTGGAAGGTGTTTTAAAATACCTTTCCTGGCAAAATCGGTAAGCCCTTTCGCTCTAGCTCATAGAAATTCTGGCGGGCTGATATAATTAATAGGTTCAGAAAGTGCACCTTAAATACCTCAAATAAAAAAATGCATCTGAAATTGGCGTCTTAATCTACCTTATTCTAAATTTATCCTAGCTTATACCTAATATGGTTTACTGCATTTACATTGGTGTTTATACACTTTGTACTTAAGTTGTTTTGGGGATGTTGATGTGCTATTAGTTCTTCTGGTTGGCTGCACTGGGCGAGTACGTGATAGTTTGCGACCGCGTTATGCATTGGTCGAGAATACTGGGTTGGCTATGGACCTCAAGTGGAGCTTTACAAGTCAAGATGTGGGTGGGTCAGAGCCCGCCACAATCACATAAATGTGTATAGCGCACTTAGGTTTAGAGCAACAACATTTCATTAGAGACCCAATTATTTCCATAAGTCTTACAAATCAACTGGCTTAGTTTCTCTTTTACATTTGACTCATTGGTTACTACTTATATGTTTTGTTGGGGCTTGTTTCATTTTATTATTGGGTTTTATTGTTATTGTGTTATATATATATATACATGTACAACAAATACTTAATCAGAGTTATCCTTTAATAAGTACTAATTACCGTTGGTCAGCACATTTCTAAAGAATTTGACACTGCTGAGCCCCTTTGTTGCTCCACCCATAATAACAACCTTAATTATTGGTACAATTATTTTCTCTTGCTGGTGTCTTGTTGTGACTCTTTCATTATTAGTATTAGTATTATTATTTGTGGCGTAATATATTCAGTCATGCTCTTGGAGAATTTAGATGCGGATTTCTCTACATGCCAGTCATTCTAGCGTGTTTTTGTAGGTACTTTGGGGCTTTATTTTAATAATTAGGATGGTATTATATATATTTAGCACCGCGTCTTACTACCCGTTCGGGTTAGTATGGTATTAATACATTGGTTGATATAAATAAAATAATATTTATATCTCGATTATTTTTTCAAGTAATTTATTATTTATGAATATTTATTCTCGGTAGAGTAAATGCTTAGAGGAGTCAAAATTATTGAGTATTTACTCCCTAATTTATGATTAAAAACACCAAAGGTTCGCAATGGAGAGTGAATAGTCAAATAAACTATCTTTATAGTTAAATCAATTCATTAATTCCTAAGTCATCAACGCTGAAAAGGTAAATTCCTGATACGAATAATCCATGTGAATGTGTAAACACTTCCTACAAATATAGCCTTCTTTATCCCTAAAACCATTAGCGTAATCAGTACACAAGCGGACAATCCCAACGGGTAGTAAGACGCAGTGCTAAGAAAATAGTGTCAGTTTCATATCACATGACTTGATGTATAGATATAAATTGAAAAGGGTTTTAGTATTTTTATAACGGTAAAAAAAATCGGACTATAGCTGAGTATTTATAGTTTGTTACTCTGTGCTATCCTTGTATATCATTGTATAAGATGGTGCGCACCTCGCCGGTAATCTAATACAGCCCAATCTTGATAGGAAGGGCAGCTAGAAAAGTTACTAGATCTCCTTTCACGTATTCATACGCTAGGTCATGTTACTTGCAGCTGTAAAGTTTGATAAATATCATCAATATATATTTAAAAAAAGGTAACCTAGTGTTTTAGGGGTAAGCTGTCGGACTTCTGTGCTGGGGTCCGGGGTTCAATCCTTGGTCCTGGCACATGATTTATCTGATTACCAAACCCTTCCTTCACCTCTGACAAGACATCTTTTGAATGTGGGGAATGCCAGGCCTCCACCGTGGTTCGGATCCCACGTTAAACTGTAGGTCCTATTTCATCTCACTATCACCTTACCATTACACATTAGCGTAAGTGCGTATAACCCGGACGGGTAGTAAGACGCGGTAATAATAATAATAGTAGTAATAATATTATAAAACACTAATACTATATTAAAATGTTAACAATTTTTTCCGCAAAAATAATATATATATTTATTATTTCTAAAAGGCTCTTCTTTTGAAAATTGTACTGTAGGAAGAGTAAACGCCGCGGTCATTCCGATCCGGTCCATCCAGTTTCTCATCTGGTATTCAACCAGAGCCGGCAGGTTGCTCGTATCACCAGCCCGAGGAATACCAAACACACATCCAACTGCCGTCCAGGGGTATAAAACGATACGCCCGCTTGCATAGCAAGTAGGAATATTCAGAGGGAATTAACCTGCATTTAATAAACAAAAACACACTAATTTCAACCAGCAGTCGACCATTAAACACCTAGACCTAGATTAGGACTTAAAAATAGCTGAGCATTTGGATAAATCCAAACCATTAAGGTAGTGTTTTTACAGTTTTTATAGCAAAACTATTTTTAAGCAAAATAAATAAATAATTTCTCTAGTAGAAACATTTAGTTTAATCTTCTTCACATGATGATATTTATCAACAGTTGTTGAATATCTGCCATGAGCATAGTGGCATTAGATGAGAAACTTTTTGAATAAAGATAAAAAGTTGTCATTAAATTCTAGTACACCTTTGACAGATATTAAAGAGCTGTTAAAATCACCATGTGAAGAAAATTGAACTCTATGTTTGTACTAGTGAAATATTTGATTTCTTTTGATTAAAAAAAGTTTTTGAAATAAAAACTGCAAAAGCACTGCCCTTAACTCTCGTTCCTTAAATCTCCACCTTATTAGTATAATTACTATTACTTGGGATTGAACCAGAGTCCCCTAAATTTGGAAATGTCCTCTTTAACCTTGGCACGCAAATAAATATGATTCATACTCTATTTAATTATCTTTGCGCCACGTTTTACTACCCTTTAGGGATACACGCATATTTACAAACTACGCTAATGTGTTAAGGATGAACCGTCCTAATGGGGGGGAGGCTCAAACTACAAGAAAGGTACATACAAAAAAGGGGGGACATCAGGAGTGAATGCAAGGAGTTCTGTCCTTTCAAGGTTTAAAGACAACATTCAAATCATCAGATCTAGCAACTCCCACCTGTCGCAGAGTAAAACATATGGATAGTCCATCTCAAGAGAAGGTAAAGAATATATACTGCCCCTCATGTTCACCATATTAGAAAACTTACTTAAAAAATACTCTCGTATACCTAGGGTATGGTGGGAAAATCTTATATTATAAATCACGTCAAGAAGATATTTGTAGAATATAGAATATCAAATTTATTTAAAAGGATTAAATATTGAACATCAAATATAGTTGTAATATATATAATTGTATAATATTTATGGTTTTCACCAAAACGTCGTAAAAATGCTATAGTATTATCAGTAGATTTTAGAAAGTTCATAACAAACAAATAATCATTTACTTTACTTTAGCGTTGACAGAGTAGATAGGCTACAAAACAATTTATAGGCTTTGGTTCCCTTTTCTTTTCTCAATGGCAGTTATAATATTTGTGATGATTAAGATACGTTACAAGAGAAAGCTTACAATAATATGGTTTATATCTTAACAGTTAAATACCAAAGCGTATTTACACTTAATAACCTCCTTGATCTAAACATAAGAAAAATACCCTAATTTGGTATCCACCAATTTACTCCGAATAATTTGTAACAATAAATAGTTACGAGTCTATAGCAAAGGTACAAAAGTTTTAATCCTAAGTTCAACCAACTCAATGTTCCCGCGAACATGCATTTAAATATTTATTACAGAAATATCGAGTTAAAACACAAACATTCTAAATTGATGTAAAGAAAATCGATATCTCTCAAAGGTTAGTAATCGATTATTATCCAGCAAGGATTACGACTCGACTCGCATTGTGATGCTAATACCCTGTAACTAATCGATATCAACGAGGTCAGATTAAATTTACTACTATGCTCCATATTTTAGAGATAAATTGAAATGACGTCAAAAGGGAATTTAGAATAATTAATATTAACAGAAAGCGAAGTTAGAGTTGCCAGAAAATAATTTAGATCTTTCATTATAATACGAATGAAGCCGGAGCTTCTCCTACTCCTAGTACGGTTAAGGCCCAATTGTATCGATAGTAGGCTCAGATGCCCGTATAAATACAATCTGCCACAGAGGGGGAAAAGACGGGAGACATTGGGGGGGAAAACATTTAGGATCGCCAAGGAACATATTGCGCATGCCTAAAACGAACTTCGGGGAAGTTCGTGGCCGGTCGGGAATCTTCACGATGTGGATATCCGCATTGCGTCAGTCAGTCCACTTTACGGGCGTCGCCGATTTGCGTCCCATTCTTCAAGTTAGTATTAGTTTTGTTTCGGTCCCGCGAAGTTACGTCCGACTTGTGTCTATCTTGCATGGAGCCTCGGCAGCGGGAAAACGGGGTAAGTTAGCGCCTTGTTGTTGTTTAGAGTCTATGGTACACCATCCGATGCTACAAGGAGGAGGAAGGTTGAAATTAAAGTAAGTGTACCAGCAATTGCGTGGGAGGAGAGTGAAAAATCATTTAGGAAAAAACCTTCCGTACACGGTTTCGAACCCGTACTCTCTGTCATTGGCAGTACAGCTGATTACGAGAGTGACTTAGACTACAGTAAAAAATGTTGAGTTAGTTTAATTATTCAAAATACAAATATTAATATCTTCCTCCATTTTATCTTTCACTTTTAGATATAAGTTTAGTAAACGCTCTTGAGCACACGTCTCTTTAGAAAAATAATTATTTGAAAAAATATTTTTATATGCCTATAATATGATTGAACCTAATAAATACTTCCGTGATAAGTCATTTGAAAGTAACAAACATAATACAAAAACTCAGACTAATGGAATCAAAATTGTTAGTGTGTGAATAGTTAATACTTTTAAAAATTCCCACTCTAACATTTCCATGAAAGTCTATAAAAAAAATTTCCCTAAATTGTTGTTAATTTTGCTTCTATGAGACAAAGAACGCTAAAGCGCTGAAACCTTTCTTTCCTTTTTTGAGGACACCTAATTCGAATCCCAACTAGAGAAGTATTGGGACTGTAGATACGTTTTTAATCCTATTATATTATCAAGATCTATATTAAGTATACTATGTGAGAGATTTTTCTTAAATTGTATTGATAATATTAGAGAAAACCTCGACAACAGGGAGTTGTGTGCATTGTTCATAGACTTTGATGCACGGTTGGAACATGACGTCTAAATAAAAAGATTAATCACTATAAATAATAATCCAGATCGTTATAAAAGCTAATACCTCTCGCGTGTATTGTATCTGGAAGAGTTTTTATGCTTATTTTAGGTGTTACCTTAAACATTTTATGTCATCCACGTAATGCTTGTGGAGGTTGTCTTACAAACGCCTCGTTATTTTATCAGCAAATGTTTATTTAAAATAATAATTATGTAAATGTTCTCCCACTCTTTATCCACGCAAATATGGCTACATTTTATCTAAAATTCTTCCTTCCTATCCTTATTCAAGTATCCTAGTTGATGTGTGCGTATAGACCGAATAAGTAGGTACTAAGACTCGGTGGAAAAATGGGAGGAAAGACATTCGAATTTGCGAAAATAATACACTTATATATGCCACCCTGATTTGTTTTTCCTTTTGTTTTTCTAATTTGTAAAAATTCTTACAATTTATGAATATTGTGGGTTAAAATATGCTTCAGCACGGCTCAACCACGCTATGTTGTTGGCGTGCAACTAAGATAAACTTTATTTTCATCCACAATAAAACGGATGAAAGATTGTCCAGCACTGTTTGAAATAATAAGAATGGTAACTATTTCGAGGTAAAGGAGAACACTTACCTCTTTACTAAACATTCATCCTTTGAAGTTGTCTGTTTCTTCTTGTTTATTTTCGTGGTCGGCCATCGCTACTCCAGGCGTATAACTAGCTGGAGACAAGTGAAGAACGAATCTCGTCCGGAATATAAATAAGAAATAAGATATTTATTGTACATTTTCTGGGAAGGTGTAGGCCATGTAAGACGCGACTAAATGTGGTAGATGAATGTGTGAAAAAGAGAATCATTAAGAGTTTTAAGAATAAAAAAGCAAGTATGACTCCGGTGTATGGTTGTTGTTGGATGGAAGGGAGTATTCAAGAACAGGGAAGTGTGAGGATGGATTAAATAAGATGTGTTTTTTTTTAGCTACATGCACTGTTTCTTGCCTACCCCGTAATGGAACGGCGTTATTAGGTTTGTGTGTGTGTATTTATTTATTTGGGCAGAGTTGATTCCACACAGTAAATCCGCACGTAAAGGCACTTTAATAATACAAAAACTGAGGGAGTGGGAATTATAGAATATGACAATAGTAAAAATAAATAATATAACGACGAATTACGTTGATTTTTTACCCTACCTGTAGGCCTAGGCCTAATGTATAAACTCACTACCTAGATATTGAATGACTAGCAGTTTCAATCGGTCTGGGCATGTCGATCTCTTCTGGTATCTCGGTACTTCTGGCTGAAAAATCCTGAAAACTAAACACTCCAAATCCTTTAACCAACTTGGATTAAATTGCATATAAAATACTTAACAAAATAAGCAGTCTTAAATTGCAAGATTTTTGAAGTAGAGCGTATTCATTTGTTTTTTACGCAATACAAGATTACTTTTTTCTTCCAAATGGGTAAGTTAATTTCTTGATCATGAATAAACAATATATCAACTTTATAACTTTGTCAAAATTATTTGTCATGAGACCCAAAGTATAATCACTTAACAAACCATATTCTAACAAAGGTTTACGAGTAATGTTTGAAAGTTTCGAAAAACGAGCCTAGTTTCTTCTTTAAATCTAATAAAAAGATATTTAGGTAACTGTATTGTGCCGATGATTTAATCTTGTGTTCCTTCTATATAACCATAATTTTCCAATCTCAATTCTTACGATACAAACGTTAGATTTTCTTTCTCTCCGCTTACCTTCTTTTTTTGAATTCTGAAACGTCTAGTCGTCGCATATTACTCAATCCGGTTGTGAACCGCTTAAAGATACAAGCCACCATTTGGAGTGCCAATACCTGATCACGTACACGAATTAGAATACTTAAGTATACTTCTGCCAGTATAATTACACAGCGCAGAGAGAGAACATTCCCCCTACCCCCCCTTTTCATCATTAACCATCACTTCTTTTTATTCTGTGAGTCCCACTTTTATAGAGTAACTTGTTTCAGTTTGGAAAATATGCGTTAATAACACGTTAGTTTGTNCCTCTCTCTCTCTCTCTCTATATATATATATATATATATATATATATAAATATAATCAAATTTCCTTCGTTGCGAAGCAAATAAGTTATGTTTCGCCTGAACTGAAGTAGGAGAAAGGTTACATATGTAGGCCTAGTTACTCTATTTTTCATGTAGGTACGTAATGTTATTCTACATAATTAATTTTCCTCCATTAAAATAAGTATAAATAAAAGGTTGGATGCTTCCGGCCTGTTTAGAAGTACCCGCTTTTTAATATTTATACAATGGATGCTTGTTTTTTAAAAATTTATATTGGCGCTTTGATGTTAATCATTGTAATTTAAAATAATTGTTTTAATACCTTTAAATTTGCCTTAATTCTACATAACATATTTTCTGTTATAAGCACTCTAAAATTCACCCCATTATAAAAGTAATTGGAATTATATTTTACATTTTAGTGTTGGTTAAGACGGCCACCTCGATTCAAAAGAAAATGTCAATCGCTGTCAGGCCACACTGCTTTAAATACTCTGTCGTTTTCTGGAACTACTACTCCATTCTGCCTAAGCTTATAGTCCATTTCACCATTCCCCTACAACCTCTCTCTGCCGTGAAATTAAGAAAGAGGGGAAAGGAACTTCTTTAGTTCAAGATAAAGAGTAATTCTCTCTACAAGTTCTCAAATATCTTAAAATCTTATGCTGTGAGCTTATCAAAAAAATGGCTGTATTTATTTTCTTTAAATAAAAGGTTAAACTTAGAGCCCTTTTTCATCAAGCCTAGCTATTCTCATAGATACGCAAATATGTTTAAAATGTCGTTAAAAATGAGTTTAATTTTAATTTTTTTCAATTAATAAAACTCAAACTAAAGGGCTGTTGAGTAAATAGAGCCCCGTTGGATTCGTTGGACTTTATTTTGTCGTTAACCATATTTTGAATTAACGCATCATATAATTAAATATTTCCTTAGAGCTTAACTTCTGCGCAGCTATTTCTAGCCTACTGAGGGGACTCCTTAACAAACAAATGAATGGGTTTTTAGCTATACATATAATCGTTGTCTAGTAACCATTAGTATTCTGTTTATGTGTTCGCTTGGTGAAAACAGAATCTAACTACCCATCTCTTTGGCTAAGTTGGCAGAAGGATCAACTAAATATTTAGGGTTCGATTCTAAGCGCTGTATATGATAATTGAGTAACTTAGCATAATAATTACTTACCCTTATATTTATTTGTATGGTGATAGAGTTGGATGCTTAGTCCTATAGGAGTTAAACCAGTTGGTAAATATATTTTTTTATGTAATCCTCTATTTAAAAAGTTGATATAAAATGCGACAAGTTTAATCCAAGCCTGTGGACACTAACTCTGCTGACTGAGGTAAGGTGTGACTTAACTACGTTGTCGACGTGTAGCTTTCGAAGCTATTTTGCGAAGCGGGTTGCACCTTAACTTAAGCGCTAGCACACTTTGCCACCAATGTACAAAATAGGAGAGGGAAGTAAATTAGAAATTCGCCCTTAGAGGGCTCTTGTCTATGTGCTGATAAGCCTTACTCTCTTCCTTTGACGAGTCTACACAGTCTCTTTAGTATTTGCTCCTTGAAAACATTGACTTGCTTTTTAATATTACGTTTTTTCTTGTTTTCTATTATAGATATACATATGCTACCAGATATACATATGCTACATCCTGGGAGGAATATTCTTACAGGCCATTTTCGAGACCAAGTCAAATAGCCTAAGTTCTAGAGGATTTACAAAAAAAACTCCTTCCACGATTAAAAAATAATAATTTTGTGGCACTATAAGACTATTCTCAGAACTATTTAAGAATGTATGGTTTTTGTTTCAACGTCATATCTTCAAAACTCGCCGAGTAAAACATAAATTCATTAACATGGGAAATTCTATCTTGACCGGCCCTGACGTCACAGGTCCTTGAACTATTTAACCTAAGGTGGAAGGATGAGAAAAGTTAATTTTAAGGAAATGGACCATCGTTAGCTTGGCGATATGATGGTAAAACTACAATTTTGAGATAAACCCCTCTCGTGCCCTCATCCTTGTCCATTACACTACCCGTGCGGTCAGCCCTGTTGTTGGTACCAGCATACATTCTAGAAATGACTGGCATAGTAACGACAATACATTAATGTTTCTACTGACATGAATCAAAAATAAAAAAAACTTGGTGAAAGGGCTCAGAGAAAGAAAGAAAAAAAAGTTTGAACACAAGATAAACGAGACAGTTATATCCCACCCAACAAGGTAGAGGGGTTTGTTGAAACGTAAATTTGACAAAATAACATAGTTGGGCTGTGTACACACACACACACACACACACACACACGAGCAATGCGGCAGATATGCTGAAAAGTGAATAATTCGTAAGTTTTGTCTTACGAAAATATTATGAAACTTTACATAGGGACTATTTGCATAACGCGTTCGTTGTATGATTGCAGTCGGATGTAAAAGTACTTTAAAATCATACAAACAAACAAACAAACAAACTTACACACACGTAAACATATCCAAAGGATTGGAGGGGCGAGGCTTGAATGGAAAATTGTTGTTGTTCCTCGCGCTTATGTATTATTTGGTTTGTCTTGTTTGATTTGTTTTTTTCTTTTTTCCCCACTGCGCTTGCGTGGAAGACACGTTGCAGCTATTAGTGCCTCACCGTGTTATTTTCTAGCGATTTTAGCGTTTGTGTTCGCGGGGTCGTCGTCTGAATTCCGTCCACAGCTTTGAGCAGTCACGCAGCACGACCTGAAGAAAGTATTACAATAACTATAACAGCTTGAGATACATTTGAATTGATCTAATTCTCTTATGAGTTTTATCTCTGAGCTAGTTTCCTTGGGGGAGTAATTTACCCCCAGATTTAGATAGGAAGAAACTTCCAGATATTTATAAAATTTACCAAAACAATTCTCACATAACCACTTCAATGGTCTAAGCTATAAGGCGCCACTTTAGCAATAGACTGAACTGTCGATGACTAGGAGATCGAGGCTCAAACCCCGGTTGGGTGTACTGTGGGTGGTTTTCCTTAGATGATTTTTCATTATCCTCCCACACAAATGCGGGTGCATCTCTTCTCTACTATACCATTCCTCATACTTACTCTGTTAGTGTTAATATATGACTAGCCCAAACTTGTAGTAAGACACGTTGTATTGATATTGCTTTGGATCCCTCTAAAATATGTAAAAAGTCATGGATGAAGGTAATTTTTCTTTAAAGTAACATATGTAGAGTATCCTTTTATGATTCATCCATGAAGAAATATGCGCTTTTCAGAAATAATGTGATAGGATTACACCATTAAGTATATTTTTTATATAATTTTTCTTGTTAAAAGAACAACTCCGCAGTATTTGGCAAAGGACGCCAATTCCCAATAAGAAGCTAGCCTTCACAACACCTGTCGCCAGGACTATTTCTATTAGTTAGTGTTTACATTGGTGACGAGGGGACCAAGAGGCAAGAAGTATGTGATATATAAGCCGCTTGTGTGTATGGTTAAGGGCACCTACCCACGCACTGGCTCCCACAGACTGGCTCTCGCAGTCGCAGTCTAACACAGAATACAATAATTTACCTTAATATCACAAGTGTGCATTGATATCAAGCATTTAATTAGAGTAGGTATCAGTAATTAACAGATGTCATTTGAATGAACCGTGTGTGAAACAACAGCCATCAATAGTTCTCTTTCTTACATTTATTAAATATACTGATTTAATTAGTGTTCGACCACGGAGCGATTAATAGCTAGTTAAACGGTATCTATTCCGTGTAGTGATGATAGGCGCTCGACCACGGAGCTATAGACAACCTAAATATTATCACAGCATTATTATATCAGGAAAAAATATGTAATGTTATAACGTCGAAAAAAAACAACTAATGAATGGTAGAGAAAAAATAAGACTCCCAGTATATTATGGTGGACTGCATATTAATATATCTAAAAACAATAATGGATTTAACAAAAATACTATTAAATATTTTAAAAGAATCTATTACTGTTCTTTTAGAATTTTAATATTTTTAAGCCGACAGTCTGAACATAGATGACCATAGATGCTCTTTAATCAATATAAGTGTGTTTGTATTCATTTATTTTAAAAAAAAATTGTCTTTACATGCCCGCTTTAGAATATTATTTACAGCTTATGTTAATAAGATGACAATGTTTATAAATTATTTAAAGAACATGATCGTAATTTTGTACACTAATTTTTTAAATCGCCTCTTCAGGTTATACGTATATAATTACAAGGAAGGAGGAAGGAAGCATTTTAGAGGTAATCTACCCGCATTTCCTTGGAAGGAGAGTGGAAAACCTTTTAGATAAATTCCACCCTAATTAGCTCCAACCGGGATTCAAGCCCCAATCTCCCCGTCTTTAGCAGGCCACTCCAACACGAGAGCGATGCTCTAGCCCAGTGGTTCTTAAACTTCTTAGTCACGCGGATCCTCTAATCAGGAAACAGCCGATTCGCAAACCCCTTGATGTAGAATAAATGATTTAAAAAATTATATAAAGGCTTATATTAGTTATTACATATGTTTTAATGTAAATATAATCACAACACAGATAAAAATAAAATAAATTTGCTATTATATTTGTACATTTTTAGACATCTTTTTTTTTTTAAATAAATATAAAAAGAATTAAAATTAAAATAAGATATAAAATGTATTACTTGTACATTTATAATCACCGATAGTGTATGTGCGGAATGAAACTGCTTGTTTGATTATAAAATATCATTGAAATCTGTAGCAATTTTAGTGATACTCTCCTCAAGTCGCATTCCACACTAAGACTATCTCCCAGGTCGCCACCGTGGTTCGGATTCCACGTTAAACTGTAGGTCCTTCATTCCATTCTCACAATCACCCTACCATTACACATTAGCGTAAGTGCGTATAACCCGAACGGGTAGTAAGACGCGGTGCTAATAATAATAAGACTATCTCAGTTCACATTTTTTTCATAACACAAAAAGCAGAAAAGGCTTGCTGGCACAAATAAGTTGTTGGAAAAGGCATCACATGTTTCAGTGCTTTTTCTAAAAGTAATTTAGATGGCTGACGAGAAAACGTATACAATAGTAGATTTCCAAATGCTCCTCACAATGCTGTGGACATAAGGGCATGCCCCCCTCCCCCTCACTTCCTCGCCGGGCTTTAATATGGGAAGGCATCTCTATTGTGTTTAGTATACATCAGTGATTTACCCTTTTATATAAAATTATATAAGATCTAAAAATAATATATAAAGTTATGTCACGGTCTCATGGAGATCTTGCTGACCCCCTGGACGTTTCTCGGCGATCCCTGGGGGTCCGTGGAGCCCACTATGAGAATCTCTGCCTTAGACCATTCGGCCACTGAAACAGGTTTGTACATTACTGCTCACTTTAATTTAATACTGGTATGAAAGGTTAACTGTTTTAAAGTATATTATCATAAAATATATTATACATATTACTTAATTAAAAAAGTCTTATATTTATTTCTCTTTTTAAAACCAAACCAGTATCTAAAACATAAAATATTACGAGAGTCCCGCTGCTTTGGCTCAAACCTGAAGATGAATCCCGATTTTCNGGGGGGGGGGGGATCAACTGGTTTCGCTCTCTCATTTGAATTGAATCTTAAGAATTTGAAGGAAGCACTAGTTTCCGCGGTCCGAGGTATTTTTCTCTGTGAGAGTTGGAAGGGGGTGGGTGGGGGGGAAGAGAAATATTCCGTGCTGGACGGATCGTTCCTTGTCCGATGTGATCAGCTCCGGTCATGAGACAGGAGGGCCCTGTGTTTGTGCCAGGTGGCAATGCTCTCGCCAGAATGTCTGCCTGCCTTATCCCTCCCCTCTCACTGGATTCTCTCTCTCTCTCTCTTTCCTCCCCTCACTCTTCTCAAGACCAGTGTTCATCATCATTACTCATCTCTTGTTTCTTGCTTGCGGGTTTTCATGTGGTTCATTGGCGTATTTTATTAGGAGATAACGAAAGTGTTTTGGTTGTATATCTATTGTGAAATACCTCGGGGGACATTTGCCATTTTATTTATTCGTTATTGTAATAAAAATCTGCACTCCCCTACTTTTACTATTTCATAAAAAAAATACAATATTTTGTGTGTCTAAGTGTGTGTGACATACCCATAAACTTTTGTACCATATTGTAAGAAGCGGTGTCCAAATTAGTGTGTCGACAGAAACGTCTTTTTTTTCCCCTTTTCGTCCAGCTTCTTCCGCATTCGATGCCAACAGGTTCTTTCCTGTGAGTTGTAAGAACCGTTTACGTTGAGAGTTAAAAAGGAGCGTTCATCATAGCGGTCCCGACTCGCGTGAGGTATGGAAGTTAAAGGGAAAAGAAAATACCAGAAATGTGTGCAGTGCAGTCGTATTTGAATGATGATTTCTCGAAATTTTCCGCGGTGACGACGGGGGAGAAAACGATAAAGATTCTTGTTAATAACTACAGTATGTCCCTATTAAGACAGAATAAATATTTGTGGTCAAAAACAGCCTTTTCATTGTAGTTTCTATCCAAATATTATTTAATATTTCAACAATGTTCTGTATTAGGAACTTCTATTAACTCTTTATCTCCATTAATGTTTAATCAGAAATTATCCACGTGCAATAATGTTTGTGTAAATCTACGATTTCTAGCCGACTGTATCGCAGAATTGATGGACGTATGATTCACGCTCTTAAACAGTCTCACCTTGACAAGCATCAATATTGCCTTATCGTCAATAGTACAACATACAGTAGGGTCGCCATAAGAATAAACTTATAATCCATTCACGGTAGGAATTACTCTCTGAAAGGTCTTTTTTCCTACCAATATCCTACGATATAATAGATTTCTGGTAGGGAAAAAGGCCTTTCAGAAAACAATTCCTACGGTGAACGGACTCTATATGATCATCCTGAACTTTAACGAATATACTTTCATGTTTCCATACGCCAAAATATAATATGCTTTGCAGATGCCGATTTTGAAGAGTGGTGACAATTTTGAAAGTTTATAGATCTTTTTTTTTTATTGTTGGCCACTCTACATTTATGATTTATATAATATAAATAATAATAATAAAGTATATAAAATAAGAAGGGAATAAAAAGAAGATATAACCTTACTCTTAAGTATAATATAAAAGCTTCTTCTAAAGGCGATTTTACTATTTGATTAATTGTTTTACTATTAGTTGAATTGGATGTACAATACTCAATAATTAACTTACAAGTGCGACCGGGGTTCAATCCTCGGTCCCGGCAAAGATTTTTCTGATTACCAAACCCTTCCTTCACCTCTGACAAGACATCTTGTGAATGTGGGGAATGCCAGGCCTCCACCGTGGTTCGGATTCCACGTTAAACTGTAGGTCCTTCATTTCATCTCACAATCACCCTACCATTACACATTAGCGTAAGTGCGTATAACCCGAATGGGTAGTAAGACGCGGTGCTAATAATAATAATAATAATAATAACTTACAAGTGTTATCATTAGTGCCTAAAAACGCACAAACGCCTAACTATAGATTTTAACCGGAGTGTTGGTTATTGTATGAAACACTATGACTAGACAATCTTAAGTACGACCGAGGCCTAAACTTTCCGCTAATGTCTATATCGCCAAAATTCAGTCTAGAACTTACCATGTGCACTGGGTGGGATATGAAAGCGTGTACAATCCAATTTTTCATGGGAAGAACCTTTCTTACCTGTTAGATAGAAAATTTACTGTATTAGGTCAACTCTTACTTCAAGCATGATCATCAGACGTAATTTTTGATCAATATTATCAATACCGATAAAACAACGTTTGGTAAAATAGTAAAATGTTATCACTTTTGGTCGTGGGAAAAGGTGTTTTTTTTTTCTAAAAGGGCTTTCTTATTGGTATAGGACTGAATATGATCGCTTTTGTCTTCCGAATCTTGAACCTGTTTCGATACCGGAACAGTTAATGCACTTTAGCGCTTGGTTCGAATACTACCGGCCGCATCTATGCTCAGGTTAGATAGTCTTGATGAGACCAGTACACTCTCTTAGAGCTCATGAACTAAATAAATAGTTCACGTACAAAAGACTGCTCCGCACCCAGGTAAACACGCCGTGTTTCGAATGCAAACCTCTCTTTGCTCCTCTTCGTGTGAATCCCGAGAAGAGACAGGGACATTATGTATCTCACCCACGTGAGATGGATGTCTGTCTCATGTTATATGCAGCAGAAACCTTCGTCATGTCCACTCCATCCAAAATATGCTCTCTTGTTTGTTTGTTTTTCGTTTATGTCCGAACTGCACTCTAGATAAATTGGTTGACCTCACTTTATGAGACTTCCTTAATGTATGTAATGTATGTAATGTATGTAATGTATGTGTATGTATGTATGTTATGGTGTGTTATGGTGTGTTATGGTGTGTTATGGTGTGTTATGGTGTGTTATGGTGTGTTATGGTGTGTTACGGTGTGGTGTGTTGCGGTGTGGTGTGGTGTGTTGTTGTATGTTATGGTGTTGTATGTTATGGTATTGTATTGTATTGTATTTATGTAAATATACATATATTAATCTAGCCTTTAGGGTAATTCAAGAGAGTAGGGAAGGGTTGACATTAAACGGTATAATGCAGCTATTAGGATATGAAGATAATTTAGCTTTGTTGGGTAATATAAAGAAAGCTGTTGCAAGAAAGGTAGAAATTTTACTAGAAGCTAGAAAGTAAATAGATCTAGAAGTGAACGTTGAAAAGACGATCACAGATTGGGGACGATAATTAGAGATTGCATATAGCAAAATATCATTTGATAGGGTTAATGATTTTAAATATTTAAGAATAATTTTAACTAGCAGTAACAAAATTAGTTTGAAAACTAGGAAAATAATACAGTCGGAAGTTGCATGCTACTCCTCGGTCAGTAAGTTGTTAACATCTTGCCTGCTTTCAAGGAATGAAAAACGTGGTCTCTTACCTTACATGATTAAAGCAAATTTATAGTATTTGAAAACAAGGTGACTAGGAAGATATTTGGTCCAAAAGATATGAGGCTCATGGGGCGTGAAGGAGGTCACATAATGATGAGTTATATACTCAGTACTCGTCAGTCGTCACAATACATTGTTAGGATAGTCAAGTTTTATAGATAACGTTGGGCAGGACTTGCAGTGCGAATGGGAGATTCTAGAACCTAGACACAGATGGATGGGTAACATTCTAATGGACCTGAATGAGATAGGGTGTAATGAGGTGGACTGGATAGAACTACCCATAGAGTACATAAGTATATATAAATATAGTATGTTTCTGGTAAGAAGAAAAGTATTTTACAGCTATAAAAAGTTAATAAAACAATTTTTATATATCCATACGACAAGTTGTGAGATCTGCAGTTACCAATTTTCATAGATTTTTTTTCAAAACCTAAAAAATTAGTAAAATGCTTTCACTGTTGACCACAAAAACACATATTAGTATTTTCTAAAAGGTTCTACCAGAATTCTAATATATACATTTATGCATTTATTTTATTTTTCTATTTTTATTTCCAAGGACAACAGCTTGCAATTTACATGGGTGTGCCTCCGTTACTCTGTTAGGCTAACCGACGTCTTATTAAGTATGTGTAAGTTGTGTGCGAGTGAGTGACCGTGAATCTGTCTGACTGTCTACATCGTGTCACTGTCGCGAAGTTCCCTTCCTTCAAGGAGGCCTCAGGGGTATATTTGTTTGTTTTTTGGCCAATCATTGTTCTTTTGGTGTTTGCTAGTGTGGTAGGCCAAGCTAGTAGCCTTTATGATGGTTTTTATTCGTTTTCCAAATGTTTATAATTATATTCAAGGAACAAAATTAAATGTTGAATTGTCACGCAATGCCTCGGTTTTCTTAGAATAATAATAATTAATGCGAAGTAATAACTTAACTGTATTTAAAGCCCGTCCACCTGCAACAAACGAGATAGCGCTCTGCTTTTTCCCGAGGAGCGTGAGTTCGTACCTCTATCAAGTACCCTATAGGTTTTTATTTTTTTATTTTTAGCACTGCGTCTTAGTACTCTTTACGCATAGGCTATACACCAATCATGCTAATAGGGTAGCGATTAGAAAGTTATAATTTAGAGGAAATATATACCCACTCTTGCGTGAAGGGAGAGTGGGAAATCATTGACGAAAATAACTCTTGAGATTCAAACCCCTACTTTGCAAACCAGACTAAACGATCATTACATGTATACCCAAGACCCGTCAGAGCTGGTTTAATTATTTTTAACACACTAGTTAAATTTTGGCACATTTATTTAATTTTCAAATTAAAAGAAATATAATGGACAGTGAAATTCGAAAACTAACACATTCTTGGACTAAGCTTTTTTAATAGCTATTATTTTTTAATTCATTTATAAGAGGATAAAGTATATGTTAAAATTAGCTTTTAGTTTATTTTTTTAGAAAAAAATATGCATTTAACAATTATTTGAAACTCTGTATCTCATTATTCTCTAACTTCACCTGTTTGTATATTTGAATTTAAAAAAGTTTAATTTTCTTATGTTTTTGGTTGTTCAAAGGTCAACTACCAAATACCAACTTAAAAAGCGCTTTTAAAACAACCCAAAGTAGCTGATGATGTTGGCGACAAAAGTGAACAAATCTCGTGTAATCTAGTTTTAAAGTATAAAAATAGATTACAGAAACTTTTCATTTTTTGATTAAATATTTTTACGAATATATTTCTTATCTGTAATTAAATAAGTAAAATATAATAAACTTAAACTAAAATGATAAAAATATCCCAATTAATGGTCGGCTGTCTGAGTGTTACCCAAAACACATTAATTTGAAATTGGGGCCAGTTTTTCAAGTTACATTCTTTGTGCCACCACCAGTCACAGAGGTGTCCCTCATTGTTCGCCATTGTGTCTACTACCCCTGCGAGTTCTGTTACCCGCTCACTTCTCGCCAACTCCGCTGTCACCCTGGACTTTGCGGAAGGACATTACTGCAGATCTCTCCACCAAAGAGGCTTGAAAGTACGAACGGTCAAAACAAAGGTGGCGTTAAAATACGAAACACTGGTGACAATTGTAGACTGTTTAAGAGTGTCGTAAAGTCAAAATTAAGAAAGTATAGGCAACTTTTTTCCTGAAATAACTTAATGCTTAAAAATTAAAAGTTGAACTTCTTTTTCTTTGTCCGCTTCTTTAACCTTTGGAAACATTTCTTTCAAACTATTAGTAATTTGAGTAAACCATAAATTTTTCGATTTTGTCAGATGTATTTATAATATTAGTAAGTATGAGAACGTAAGAAATGCAAACGATGCACGAATGCTGCTCTTAACGACTTAATTCGTGTTCACATTGAACAGCGATTCGTTTGCGTTACTCTATACTACTCTCTAAAGCGTTTGGAAAAAATGGGTATTCCTTCTGAGAAATAGGTAATTCTGTATTAAGAATAAGGTGGCAACCTTGATTAAGTCAAGATAGTCTAGTCCCGGAAAATAAATTTATCACTGAATGTTCACTGCTATTGATGTTTCTAAATTGTTCAGAGATACAGCCGTTCGCACGCTCTTATATCCAATGCCGTAGTCAGGAAGGGTTTATGAGTTCACCCCCCTCCCCCCTTGAAATTTTATGAACAAAATATATATGGCTTTATTCATGGTTCAAGCCATATCAAAATTAAGGTACAAGTACAAATTAGGGGGCTGTGTTGCCATAAAAATACTTCAGAGAGCTTCTAGAGGTATTAAATATCTAGACTTTTTTCTGACCTCCGGCAGTTAGAGGGTTCTTTGCCATTAAAAAAAACACTTCAGATAGCTTCTAAAATTGTTTCATTTAGAATTTTTTCTAGCCTCCAGCAATTGGGATATATGCCCAAAAAGCCCCCCACCCCCCGAAATCACATGTATTTTTTTGCTCTTTCGACCTGGAATTGAACATCAATCACAAGAGTCCACTATAAAATCAGTGTTTCAGACTATCTTTGCCGTTGTTTTTTTTAACATTTAAAAGATGGCTACGTACATCTAAATGATTATCATTCCCGCGATTGAAAAGGTCGTTCTTGTAACAAAGAAACTGAAACTGAAACCATGACTCGCTTAAAAACAGTTTTATTAGCACCAATATCTTACCGAGATAAGACCTTTGCTTGTGACTCATCAATAATATTACTTAACTGATAATAGGCTCAAAACTTTCATGATATTGACCTACTCTTTGTCATATTTTTAGTTTATTTCAATAAGTAAAGTTCAAGTCGTTACGGTCAAATATTGCAACTCACCATTTATTAATAAGAGCTGACAGTTTTGCTTCGTTGCTATGGACAGTACTTGTTAATGTCTCTATGGAAATGTACAACTCATTAGTTTTTAAAATTATTACGTCGATCATTATTGTAGTTGATAGCCACCATTTACTCTTGAGTGAACCAACTAGTTAGTTAGTTTTATGATTCATCCCTCCCTATAAATTTCTCAAATTGAAAAAATAAGTTTATATTGTTTGTACAGTATATAATGAAATAGCTATATTTTATCATTGACACAAGGTGTGTTTTGTGTAGACTTATTTTACCAAGCTTGGTCCAAATAAATTGAAAGTGATTTTAAAATGTACGCTTGCCTAAATATACCTTTTTTTATGTTAATCTGTTTCATATTTTGATTTTTATATTGTTGTGCTTCTTTTATAAAATTTAATAGGTTATGGATTTATTATTTTTAGTATTTTTACTTAACCTTTTCTCAGAACCTATTGCTTTGCTTCGTAAAGTCAAAATCCTCTAATGTTAATGTTTTCTTAGCCAATTTAATTTGTTTTTAGAAATTGCGGACAAACATAATTTATACGGCCAATAATAGACAAGTTAAGTAACTTTATATTAATGGTTTTCAACATACTCACTATGTGTATACCTATTTTTGTTTAGACGACTTAAATTAAATGCTTGTTTTTATTTCTGAAATTGTATACACCTTTGTCTTGATTAATATAACCCGGTTTGGGAACAAAATCATCAAGATATTAATCATTATCTAATTAGATAATAAGTGTGTATAGTTTGATTAAAACTAGATTTTTTTTTTAAATTTTATCACCCTTAATCTGGCTAGTAGACAAATTTCATTGAAATATGGTGAAATTACTTTTCTTGAGCAACTTGGCAACCGTATTCTTACATATGAAAATATTTTAAACTAGTTTCAATTTATTATTTACTATAGTCTGCAACTCAATACTTTGCATTTTTTTTTTTTTTTGCGCCAAACATGAACAAGAGTTTAGTTTTTTAAACTTTGGATGCTCTTCATCCTCAAAATTGTTTGTTGGAAGGGGATTACAAATTAAGGTTCTTTATGGGAAATAAAAAAGTGGATTAGGCCTACCTAGCCAATTAAAATTCACCAATTCCTATTGGAAAATTAATTTTATGAGATTTTTTCCGAAAAGACGGGAACCTTCAATAAAGTGCAGCCACCCAATCGGGAGTTAACTTAACGGTCGATGAATGAAGCCCAGTAACGGTGCGCAGCCCACTCGGCCGGGCTGAGTAGTATGAGTGAGGAATGCACCCCAGCCAATCAGAATGTGGCAAGTCACCCTATTCGAATTGTTGATTGTGGTTGGGAGGAATAGTAATTGTAATTCTGTTGTGTGTTAATGTGGTCCGTGCATTAAGTAGGCCATGATATGTCGAGGATTAAGATGGTTGATACCAAACACAGACTGTTTGATATGCATTATGCAGGTGCCAACAAAAACTTACCTTGGGCTGACGGCTTATCTTATCAATAAGTAATTTAATCACACTTGGTTTTTGTATCGTATCATCTAGCTTTTTTTTATGACGAATAATTTTGATTCTACAATGAATTCTCCTTCGATGGACACACCTGAATAGCGGATTCTTCTTTATAACGGCCAGTTTAAATTTGCCCCGTACTTTCCTTTCCTAATGAGCCTTCAGTGGGGGATATTCCGTCAGTTTGGTCTGTGATAGTGTACACATAGAGCCTTACAATACAAAAGGCTTACTTTTCACATTTAGTCTTATTTGCGTGTTGTTTTGTGAATAATGCAATCTGTACAGTTATATACGTCCAATATTTTATTCACTTGTCATTATCATCCTGCATACAATACTGGTCAGTGCATTAACTAGATTGTTATAGTTAATAGCCACTGTATATAGATTCACATATATTAAACTGTGATTAAAATATGATTCAAATATATATTATATATACTTTATTATTTTAGATTAGGTGTTTTGTCTTTCGACAGGTCCATTCCTTTTGTCAGTGAAACTTAGACCGCCAATGCCCTCTGCCTCCTCCTTCAGCTCCCAGAATGTTCTTATTTCCTTCAACTCATTCATTATTTTAATCCTTCTTCCTAAGCTCCTCTTTCCCTCAATCTTTTCCATGACGTATTGCAGAAGTTCCTCCTAAGGATGTGTCCGATCCAGTTTGCAATGCGCCGTAGAATCACATCCACTCTTCTTAGGACTTTTTCATTTGTCACCCTGTCTGTCCACCTGATCTTCTAAAGTCTTCTCCAGCACCACATTCAAAGCTATCCAAGTATTTCTTTTCCATCTTCCTAAGAGTTCAAGTTTCTGCTCCCTACAGTGCGTAGCTCCAAATTTAGCATTTCATCAGTTTCTTCCTCAGTTTCTCCCTCAGTTCCAAACTCAACTTGCTGGGCAGCAGTAACTTTTTTTTTTGTCGAAAACTTTCTTGGACTTGGCGATCCTCAACCTAATTTATTTATGACAGTAGGCAACCTTCGTCAACAGACTTCCCAACTGCTTAAACTTCTCAACGTTTTCCAACTACTCTTTTTCAATTTTGATTTTCAGTGGCTCTTTATTTTTTGGAATCACCATCACTTTTGACTACTCAATGTTTATCTCCATGCCATATCTTCTCCTTATCTCGACTAACCGGTCCATCATATTCTGCAACTCTTCTTTATTTCTGGCCAGCAATGCTATGTCATCTGTGTATTTTCTTGTGTTGATGACGTGTCCTCCTATCCTGACATTGCCACGTCGCTCTAGGGCTTCCCCGACCAGCCACTCGCCATACAAGTTGAACAGACTGGGTGACAAACAGCATCCCTATCTCACTCTTCTTCCTTAATGGTTTCTTCATCATTTCATTTAGCCTCATCTTCACTCGCTGTCCCAGGTACAGGTTTTCATTCAGCCTTATGTGTCTCCAGTTATATATATATATA
>CABFVZ010002036.1:52807-80922 GCA_902151445.1 Timema monikensis | reverse complement strand
ATATATATATATATATATATAACAGACATATTTTTGATCCTGGAAGGTGTACTCTATTAAGGTTGAGATGTAGAGAACGCGAGAAAGGGCCAATGTGTTTTTTTCAGGTTTTGCAGCAATTTAAAAAAAAAGTAAATAAAATATTGCTTCAGTAGAAACATAAGAGTTTAATTTTCTTCGCATGGTTACTTCCACAGTTATTGAATATATATCTGCCTTGAGCATAGCGGCGTTAGATGACAAACTTTTTAACTGAAGAGAAAAAGTATTCATTAAATTCCAGGACAGCCTTGACAGATATTCGACAACTGTTGACACCATCATGTGAATAAAATTAAACTCTGTTTGTGCTGAAGCAATATTTGATTTATTTTGACCTAAAAAGTTTTGCTATAAAACTGCAAAAACGCTTACCTTTCTCGTGTTTACTACATACATCCCAACCTTAATAGATCTCACTGTATTTACAAGACCTTATTGATATTGCATTAACAAAATATGTTTAAGTGCATTCACATAGCGGATTGCTTACATTCAATGTACACGTGTTCGTTCTGTGTATATAAAATAACCAACCACCTTAGCGAATTGCAAAAATAAATATCATTTTAAAGGACAAGAATATGCACGTCATTGGGAGACAAGCTAATTTCTGACATTAATTATTAATTTTATCTTCTACACATGAAGCAGACTATTCTTTTCTTCGCTAATGTCACTTAATCAAATGTTTATAATGAATGTCATGAAAATGTTATGTAATTAAATTTGCTGGTCATGAACAATGTAACATGCTAGTAAGAATAATATTTTTAATATACTAGTGTTTCTATAAACACGATTTAATCCGATTATGACATTATTGAGGAATAATAAAATTAGAATTGTTGGCTTTCTTACTAATCTCTATCTGAGGGGATGTGCAATATGATTTTTAGCAGTTTTTTAATTGAGTCTTAAGCAACTATGTTTAAGGTGGAGATGTTAGGAACGTGAGCTAAGAGCAGTGCTATTTTCAGTTTTTATAGTAAAACTTTTATTTTAGCCAAAATAAATCAAATATTGCTCCAGTCTAAACAAAGAGTTTAATTTTCAATAATTTTCTTTACATGGTGGTATCAACGGTTGTTGAATATTTATGAGCGTAGCGGCATTAGATGATAAACTTTTTAAATCAAGAGAAAAATTGTCATTAAATTTCAGGACATCATTGACAGATATTCAACAAATGTTGATATCACCATTTGAAGTAAATTAAACTATGTTTCTACTGGAGCAATATTTGATTTATTTTGACAAAAAAAAATTTTTTTGACGTAAAAACTGCAAAAATGCTGACTCTAACTCGCGCTACTTACGCCCACCTTAAAGTAATGGAAAAGTTAATGAGAAATAATGGAAATTGTTAGAATCGAGCCATCGGTACTTATTTCCTCAGCAAGACCACTCACTACCTCATGAAGAGAGACTAATGCATCATGCTTGTTGTCCTCACACATCACTGTACAGTGAGTGAGTCTCCAGAATACAGATCGCGTCAACGGTACCTTCAATTGACCGCTTTGGCCTCTTTTGGCGCGTATAGTAAGGGGTTTAAACTATTTATTTTTTTATTATTTAACTGCATTGCATTCCATTCCAGTTTCTTGCTGAGGCCTTTTTCTCGTTATCTCTGTTTTTGCTGGATAGCAGCATTGTGTACACACACATCAATAGTAATGTGTTTACGTTTATACTAAACTAAAATTTATTTGTAATAGCTTTCATAAATATATCAATATATTCAAAACGGGAAGTGAACCCTTTTGACAATGATTCCCAGAGTTCTACTACCCCAAAAGAGTTTCATAATATTTTTGTAAGTTGTAGCTTATACACTGAGTAAGTTTGCAAAATATTTTTATTTCATAATATTCAAATGAGGAAGGGATTTTTTTAATATGAGATTAAAGTTATAAAATGAATATTTTCTGCCTAGTTAATTGAATTTTCAATTTTGCATGTCTAAAATTTAAAGCTATTTCCCAACGAGACAGCTAATATTAACGTATATTATTTATAGTTCATTAATAATTATTGCTAAATGCTAATACAGTAAACTTTTACTTTTAAAACTCTGGTAATATCATGTATTTATTCTCCGGAATAATATTATCCAGAAGAGCATTTCCTTTAAACCATCCCCACTGCGTATATTCTGGCCACTGACCTTGGTCACAATAAGGTGAACTAAACTACTGATCAAAAACTAAAACCAAGAATATCACATGCCAAGGAACTTAAGTCATTTCCTGAGCTAGTAACCTCTGTAAATAATTATTGAGGTCACAGAATTTCGTCTAAATAGGTTTCGCTAAAGGATAAAAGGAGATAGAATGTCATCAATATGTATTCGTCTCTACCAAAGGACCGGATTTATGGAAGAATGTGACCACTAGTAGTTGACCATCTATAGACCAGACAGAGGTAACGGTGCTTTCGGTGGGCGCCATCGCAATGCAGCACCATCCCTATATCCCTTTGAAACTTTTGTTTTGATTTCCAAGACCAGACTAAATATAGTACTTTATTTTTAATTTTATTTTATGATTTAGATAATTCCTCTCCCATTGTTTTCTTACCTTTGTTCGAGACATCTCAAGGTCATGAAAGCGAACGGTCATTTTACTGCACCCACCACGCGAAACTCTAGACTCAGACAAAAAAAAAAGTTTTTTAAACAGGTGCAACTGCCATAATATTCATGTATAAAAATAATAAATCAATGCATACTTGACCAGTATTCATATGTTATTATTGTGACGCTATTGGTGGAAGAACATGTCACTTGTTTTTTGTTCCGCTTGAAAAGTGCTCATGATGTTTTTTTAAGCGAGAATTATTCTTGCTTAGACTGTTATTTCCTAAAATTCCTACAAGTGATCTTTTTCTCCTATTTATTTATTATTATCTTCAATAAAATAACGTGTAGAAGTCATAAATGGTTTTGAATTTAAATGAAACAATTTTTAATGCGATGAATTCAGTTGACATTTGCATTTTGTTTTCAACATAAACCAATTTTACTGGCACGAACTTATGTACATAATTTTATTTTACATTTATGTTTATACTTCTTAAATGGTTTTTTTTAACAAGTAAGTTTTTCATCACGAACTTCCAAAGTATATGAATGGCATTCGTGAAAAGGCTGTCAGTCGTGGGATTGAGTATTAACCGCTTCGATTAACGTTAGCGTTCAACTCTCTTGATTTATGTTGATCAACTTTTCGCTGTGAATTTATGGGTCCAAGGTACACTTTTTTTTATATCCCAAAGAAGTTTTGCATTATGTTACCAGCACGTGAAATCCTGAACAAAGAATTATATTTTCTTCCTTTCAGAGATTACCTCTCTTGGAATTTGACACTTAAAGGAAATTAGACTAGAGCAGTGCTTCTCAAAATGTGGTCCACGGTCGAGTGTCAGGTGGTCCGCAGACGGGGGGAAAATAATTATTATGAGAATTAACTAAAATTTACAAGATTTGCAAGCCAAGTCCATTAAGTCAACAATATTTTCTACCATAAGTAGTATTACATGTGAAATATGCATGATAAACCGTATAATAAAATTCTTACTGATTGATAATAAACATACTTAAATAGAACTACCGGCTTCGGAAAGGGGACAGATAATAGTATGTTAAGGATGCGGTCTCGGTAAACAAGAAATTGCCGCGCAGACGTTCAGTTCTAACGCAATATTTAATTATACATTGCCTTATTTCAAAATATGATTGACGCCAAAATAGTAGAAAGATTCTAACAGGGCTCTTTTCCCTTGACAATTCTATAGTTTAAGTTTTAACTATGTGTTAAAATGTGAATTTCATTTTCAGCCATTTTTGAAGCATATTTACAGAGCTGTGAGACTAGGCTTGATGAAAAAGGGCTCTAAATTTAGCCTTCCTCTAACAAATATAGTAGTTGTGTAATAGGCTCACAACAGAACATTTTAAGAGATCTGAAAACTAACAACGAGCTTTCCTCTTTACCTTGAGATAATAAGTTTCGTAGTTTTCTTTACTCTATTTCTTATTGACATGACAAAGGGTGGTTGTAGGTGAAGGTTGAAAGAGAGATGCACTTAGACAGAATTTCCAGACAATGATACAGACCACTGTGGGGTCTGATGGCAATTGATACTTTCCTTCACCCTAATCGAGCCGGTAGCCTTAAGGTGGTTAATCAGCATTTGTATCTAACGCTTATAAAGTGGTCAGCGAATTCATCTATCCCATATCAAGTGGTCCACTATAGGTAGATGTTTTAGAAAATCTGGACTAGAGGCTGATTTGTGAATGTTTTAGAATGTTCCCTAAACATCCTGATCACCGCTTGCACTGTTAAACATCAACTGCGGATGAGTTGTAGCTAGTAAATGAGCAGCCTCCTACATGTGACGTGAAGTTTCTTTGTCAGAAGCCGCCTCACATATTCTGCATACTATGGAATGCCGTACAAAGGTTATTGTTTTCTCAAAGATAGGAATCTTGACAAGGAGATATGTAGTATTCATTTAGAAGCATATTAATAATTACATGTAATTCCATTTGTAATTTTCATCCGGTAGTCCAAGTTATCATGTCGGTGCTACATAAGGAACTAACGCCACTATTTATATATCCTTGACATTACTTAAAAGCTACTAATACATAATGTTTTTACTGTAATTACGTCTTATTACTAAAACCCCTTAATGTTAACCGTGCCAAATGTTGTAGGTTTTTGAACTGAGATTTTGTTTTGGTGGCGAACTGAAGTAATGGTTTATCCGTGACGGCAATCTTTTCGCGAAGAGAGTAATATATTTGTCTCGGCAAGAAACAGTGGCGAGAATGCAATCATATTTAAAGCATTAACCAAACCATGTGAACCTTTTATTTAAAAAAAAAAACATATGAAATTTATATCGTAGCTAGTATAGTAGAGCCTCGAAAACTCGACAAGTGCACGTGCACACAGTTGTTGGTGCCAGTCATCACAATCCAAGATCATTCAGCTGCATGACCTCTCATTTTGTTTGTGTAACTCGGGTGGAACAATCGTGCTATGGTGTTTTTATATGTGCTGTGTTTGTTAGTTTTCCAATTCCATAATGTGATTTTCGAATTAATCAATATTATATTTACAGCACTGTACTGCATTTCTGTGTATTACACGTATGTATATACCTATTATATTAACACGTAATATATTATACTGTACGTATGTTACTGTTACTGTACCGTATAACACTACTATTCAATACTGTACTCTGATTCGTCCTTGTTTAGCAAACATGACATAGTAAACATGCATCATATGCAAGTTCATTCGAAAAACTCGACATTCCAATAACTCTACACCATCTCAGTCAATATTAGGTCGAGTTTCTGAGACTCTACTATACCATAATGTTTATATTATTTATATGTGGAGGGAAGTCAGATTTGACCTTTGAGGTCAATGAGAGGTCAAATCCAATATGGCCACCACTCCACTGGTCTTAATGTTTAAATTTGCCAAATAGGGTGGAAAGACATTTTAAGTGTAATTTACTAATAATTTAGGAATGTTCATTCATCAGGTGACACTTTAGAGATCTTCAGAATTCAAGTAATGGCAAATTAGGTCAAGGTCAATATTGACTTAAATAACGTTGAATAGCCTGTATAACTTATTTATGAAAATGTAAAATATAAGTAACTATCAAATATATGTAACATACGTAATGAACAAAATCAACGCACTCCAGAACATAAGCACAGTGCCGTGCAGCTTTGGCACACCTGCAGCGTCCACTGAACCCTTCATTACAGCCACTGTGGATTAATTCCTGGCACGAATCTGATGCTTCAGGTAGAGTGGTCCAAAAAAAAGCTGCTAGCCAGTGCCTCCTTTATCCAGCTCCAGACAGAGGGCTCTGGCATATCTGGATCCATGAGCAATGCCTGGTAACAACAATTGGTGTGGTAGCAAGTGCGCTTACTGTGCTGCTTATGTGTGGCCTAGTTTGAAGGAATATTTTCTATTGCTCTAGACTTATGTATGAAGAGATGCTTCCTGGAACCATTAACCTTCATGATCTCACTGGTTCGGTCGTACATCAGCACAAAAAATCGCTCCAACAATAGCATTGACTCTTAACTAATATCACTCAGCATGGACAGGAGATCATGGAAAGCATCGTCCACCTTTGGGAAATATTTCCAAGTACCCCCGGCAGTCAGTCTTCTTTCCTCTACCAGTAAATATGGAAACAGTATCACATCCGTTGAAATCGTGAAAAACTGGCAGAGTGCGACACTGTGCCTGATACATTGTGGCAAACATTTCCTGAATAGCTATGTACTGAAAGCTTGACTCGACACCAAAGGTAATCCATGGCTATTCAGAAAATACTTTGCTGAATGAAACCACAGTCAGTACTACTACATCAGTGTCAATGGTACTTACGGTCACCTTCTTACACCCCTTTTGCACAGCATCTACCAAATGAAAAAATACCAGAGTAGCTGCCTCCTCTTGCGAATATAGGGTTAAGCGGGCTAAGTATGACTCAACGGGTGAACAAATGACTCTAGTATCGGTCTCCTCTTGTGGACATGAGGCTAGGTGGGCAAAGTATGACTTGGCGGGAGATTGGAGGACTCCACTTCCTTATGTTGCATAAAGTTCCTTGCCCTATGCTATCGGAAGATGAACCACTTCACGTGACAGGAAAGCAGACAATTCGGTTTTGTTATAATTGACTCGAAGGGAGTCATTCCAACTCTTTGGCCTAGCATTAGAAGGATTCGCCCTTTCCTCGTCCCCTTTTCCCTCTTCTCTCTTACTGTGGCTTTCAGGCTGCCAGGTAGATATAAATCTCAAACAAGGTCGATGCGGCTGCTCTTCTCGAGGTGAGTGGATATGTATAGTGTGAAAGCTCTTTCTGCATACTTTTGAAATGTTTTTTCTATTTCATGATTCAGAATTTTAACCACAGCTGCACTATAGAAAATTGTTGCATAATCTGTACGTGCAATATGGTTTTTGAGCAAATCTGCTTCCAAACACTTGATCGTCTTTAATCCCAATCCGCATTTTTACTCCACTTGATGGGGCTGATGGGGTTGCGTGATTATCTTGGGGGAAGGAATGGCCTTTGTTTCTATTTCGGGCTTGACATGAGATGTAAAGTCTCGAAAAGAGACCACATTCACTCTTCATTGCCTATTATTCTTCCAACTGTTTCGACTTAATCTTGACTGATGGTCTACTGAACAGTGGCAACTTGTTCTTTGGAAGTGTTTCTGCGATGGGTATTGTACATTGTTCTAGCCTTTTCGTGACAAACTCATTGTACTGCTCCTCACCCATGTACACAATCCTTCTCACAATATCAGCCACTTGGGTGTCTATGATGTCCTTTGTATCAATTACTAGTAAGTCTTGGCTTTCTTATAGAAGTGGATTCCCTATATCTTACAACACGGTCACACATGCCTGGACTCTAGGTTTCTGGTCATAGGGAGGGTGTCCAGTGTTACTAGCACAAGCACCATCCTGTTGATCTATGGCCTGCCCTTCAAACCTTGTAGTGATCTTGTCATTTTCTGAACCTGCTACCATCCAACGTCTGAGTTCTCCTAGATTTCCTGTCAGTCCAATAGCCTCACTAGAATCTTTCACCGAGTCACTGTTCTGCTCTGATTCTCAGATTTTAATTCTATTAGGACAGCTTGGTATTTCTCAGCAAGAGTCATCATATCACGGATGTGCATGGAAAGCCATCTTGAGGGCTAGCAGCCAGGCCAGGAGCTGTGTTGGTGACTCCACGTACAGCTGGAAGTGACCTGATGTACCGCAGCAAGAGAAGCTCCAATGAATACGTCTTAACCAATATTCAAAATGAACCCTGGTCTTGGCTCGTTTTTTATACCACTCCTTATAACAATACGTTAATAACGATTTTATAAATAGTATACAAAATATTCATTGATCAGCAAAAATAAAATTTTCTTCTGTTGAAAATCTTGTAGTTTCTTTAAATAGTATGAAATTCAACAAAAATCAGTAAAACTATAAATTTAAATTTGTAAGGTAATTTATAGAAAATGTGCATTTTTTCCACTTGATAGCTTGAATAAATGCAGTTATAAACTAATATGTACTATCATTAATATTATGAATATTCCATTAAATACACCTCATATAAATGTTTAGTTATACTAAATTTCAGCCCTATACATCTATTACCTTACCTTAACAATGGTAAGCAAAAAAAAACGTAAAATAGCTAGATTGAATCCTTATAACTCGTGGTATGAAACTAATTGAAAACATAATTCTACATTTGTTAAAATTGTGTAGTAAAATTTAAATGTCGAATTACCTTAAATCAGCATAAAAGAACATTATGAATAAAGTGAGAAAAAGGAATTGCTAAAATAATTGCCTAGAGTCATATTGGAAAAATACATTTAAGTGGAAGAAAAGATCATCCCCATTCCATTGCTGCTTGTTGGCCTCTTGAGTCAGTTGGGCGTGCTAACCGCTCTCTTGACCCCACCGTTTACTGTCATCTCAGACTGATCCCACTACCACCACCACCACCACCCTAGCCCCACAACAAACCGGGCGCCTTGGTGGTCAGGACGGAGATTTGAGTCATCCATCGGCCCACGGCACTCGCTGTGCCTTATGGGAGGGAGTCTCTGGACAGCTTCCCTGCGAGCAAGGCCAAGTCGCTTATTTACCTTGCGTCGGGCCTCATTAGCATTCGACACACGCGCGTCACACATGACTTGCGGGTAGGAAACTGACCACCGCGGCACGATATCTTATCTGAGCACACTGATGTACACCCAATATCACTTCTGAGGAAATGGAAGGTCTTATAGAGAAAAGCTTTCTTCGCTCTCTCTCTCTCTCGGTTAACTGTAGCCAAATCTCCTTGTTCTTTCGAAATTAGCTCCAACGGTTTTGATTAAAATTCTTATATCGGCACTTTTTAACAGTATAAACCAAATAGGGCATTTCATTGTCCCAGGAAAATTATTTAAATTTGCGTATATCTCCAATTTTGTTTAAATCTAAAACACGAAATAACTTATCGTTGAAAAATCGTATGATTATTAGAAAATAAAAAATAAAATTTGAAACACATTTTAATAAAATCAAAAGTTTCCAAGTTATGTTGTTAAATGGAGTTCTTAGAAATGTAGAATTGATTCTTATGCGCTTTGGTGGACCGAGATGCTACTTATTCTAAAATTATTTCTGGAACGGTGAATATTAATTCATGTATGCTCTTTGGTGGAATTTGAAGCTCTCTCTTCCACTATGTTTCTGCAACATTGTCTTTTATTTTGTTTCACATTTCTTACAGGCTTTAAGTAAATGTTTCCATTATTAGGTAAAAGAGCGAAAGTGTCTGTACGGTGCACTGTGCCACATAGTTGTTATTGTTTGGTAATTTGATACTTTTTTTTTAATTCTCCTTAAGTCAACAACCCGAAGGTTGACTTGATGTGATTTCTCTCCATCCGGAGCTGGGCGTGCTGAGATAGTACATCCGCCACCATCTGGTAGAAATATCATGTGCAGGAGGTGTTCAGGAAGTGTGGTGGTTCCCTGGTCTTTCCACATTGAATTTCTATGAGCGAGCGTGAAAAGGCATACCAATTATGCCGGTAAAGAAAACATACCATCCAAGGTTCTTTTACATGCCACTTATTGATACGGGACCGACACTTTTACTTCCCCTCAGAAGGAAGTTGTGTTGTGGATTGATTTTTATCGCGCTTGGAAAAGTCCGTCGTCCTCGGCTGGGTTTGAACCCACAAACATCGGGTCCTGAGGCGAGCATTTTACCCCAAGACCACTGAGGTCGACCGATATATATAATAAAAGGCTACCCCAGTGACCTGCGTGGTGGAGTCCGCAGTAGCGGGTAAGGAGAGACCTGTTTTTATAACGCGCAGTGATGATAAACCCAGTCCAGCATGCCTTGGGATGACTCAAACCAGAACAAACCTTGGCAATGAGTCAGCGTGGAAGGAATGTTGGTATAATATAGCCCCGCTGTATTGTCCCGAGAACCTCACCTGACATCTCGCAGAAAAAAACACCCACACCTTTGCGTTGGTTTTATTGCAGGATATTTAACTGCCTTTTTCTAGACACATTGTCACTACATGATTTAAATAACTAAATCAACTATTGACATCTCACTTAAGAGATTTAGGGAACGCGGTGTTTTTTGTGGTTTTTATAGCAAAACTTTTTTCTTTTTTTTATCTACAAAATAAATTATTTCTTCAGTAGGTGACCTGGTGGTCTAGGGGTAAGGTGTCAGACTTCTGTGCTGGGAGTCTGGGGTTCAATCCCCAGTCCGGCACAGATTTATCTGATTGCCAAACCCTTCCTTCACCTCTGACAAGACGTGTATTAATCACAACTTGTGAATGTGTGGAATGTCAGGCCTCCACCATGGTTCGGATCCCACGTTAAACTGTAGGTCCTCCATTTCATCTCACAATCACCCTACCATTTACACATTAGCGTAAGTGCGTATAACCCGAACGGATAGTAAGACGCGGTGCTATTAATAATAATAATAATAATAATAATAATAATAATAACAACTCTTCAGTAGAAACGTAAAGTTTAATTTTCTTCGCATGATGATGCCAACAGTTAATGAATATCGGCCATGATAACTGCGCCATTAGATGACACGCTTTTTTAAATGAAGAGAAAAAGTTGTCATTAAATTCTATAACATTATTTGAAGACAAATATTAAAAAACTGTTAGCATCGACATGTGTAGGAAATTAATCTCAATGTTTCTACTGGAAAAATATTTGATTTATTTTGTCTAAAAAAAGTTTTGCCATAAAAACTGAAAAAAAAAACCGTCTTTAATTCTCTTTCCCCACATCCCCACCATAACATTAATACATCCTCCAACTTAGCGTATAAAGTCCCTCCAGGATTACCCGTCTGATTGGACAAGCCTAGCCTTCTGATGGGTCAACAAATTAAGGAGGGACTTATCTCATGGTCGCACCATATGACTCATTGTGAGGTGCGAAGGAGGAAAGAGGGAGTGTCGACAGGATCGGGAATTACTACGGAAGTCGATTGGTTGAAAGTGATACAGTCGTGAGTTAACTTCGTTCTTCGTTCTTAGGGAAAGTTTATTGTGACGCTTTCCATCCTCTAAACCCTAAGACATAGTATTCTGAAAATTGAAAAATGACAAGGAATCGTCTCGTACTCGGGATAATTTTTCACTCATATTTTAAGGCAGAGTCCATGATGTACGTGCGGAATTCGTCGGCTACAAATGTGTGATTTTATTAAGATCACGTGCTATCAGATAACGCAGCCCCCTTCGACTCGGTAGTTGGCTTAATGCTGCCATTTGTACAATTATTATAATTGTAAGGGATTTCATATTTAAGAATCAAATAACCTAAGCTATTATTTATGAGCACGTGACGATTCCTGGATAGCTCAGTGGTTAGAGCATTGGTGTAGTAAACCAAAGGTCCCGGGTTCTATTTCCTTGTCCAGATGTCATTTTTTGATTTTTCAGAATATGATATCTAGATGGATTAATCCTCACAAAAAAAGCATCCAAAATAGCTTTGGCTATTTGATTCCTAAGACATAGGTTAAATTTTGACTGATGTGTTAAGCCTATTTTTTCCTTCCTCTTTAAACAAATGGCTCCGGAGTTGCTTTTACAATACCTACCGATAACATCCTTATTAATCACACATGCCATCTTGATAAATGTGTGTGCTTAATACACACCCCTACTCAAAATAGATTAACCAAAAGTCCTGTTTTAAGCAGGCCAACTTATGTATCTGGAGATTTACCGCTAAATAACTTATTAAGACCACCGTATATATTTTCCAAGTGTGTGTATATTTATTTCAGTACTATCAAAACGGAGGTATATTTTTCTTTAGCGTTTTATTATTTTCGTTCGAGCCTAACCTGAATATTTTCTTTGATTGAAACTTTAAACGTCGATTGTGTTTTATGCATATATTTACATAATTAAACTACATGTTATATATACCACTGCGTGAAAGTATTTTTTTAAATATGTCATGAGTGCAAAGGTGAAGAGACACATGATTGATATTTCATGAAGAAATATCAAATAAGGAACAAAAAGTGCAACATTACAACTGTCAACTCAAAATGTTTGTAAAGTGATGCGTTCATCGAGCATAAAGACTATCTTCATTTAGCTTGGTTGTTATGTTATTAGGTTTTTAAAAAGCTTCTCGTGTGGCAAATTTCGCACAACATGGTCCCTTTATCGAAATCTATCAGCGCATGCGCGTATTTTTACGCAATGATTCTCTCCGAAGGTACCAACAGCGCCATGTCACGCGTTATGGCGTAGACGTGCGGAAGACTGCATACTTCCGCCGGTGCAGTCTCTATATTGTTTAGTCTGAAAGCAGGCCTTGTAAACACAGGTGGTGCTGTGAGCCCCCCCAAAGTGACAGACGTGCTACAATGTTTACCGAGCCTCTGACAGGCGACACCATTACGTTTCAGAGCAACTCGAAAGCCCTCCTTCAGCGTCTCCTATTTTTTCTCTCTCTCTCTCGGTATATATATATATACCAAGTCCCGTACATTCTCTTTGCATATTATTACCGAGGGGCACATTATGTGAAAGGGAAAAAGATATGCCACAATTATTAAAGTAATGTTTTTTAAGCTATTAGTGTCTAGGACTGGACATGTTAATTAAACTTCTAACTAATCATTCCATACCGCTAGTAGGATTTTGGTAGAAAGAAAATTTTATGAAATAAAAACTTTTTTTGAGCTCAACATCGAAAACATTTTACTATTTTATTAGTATTTCTAAAGTTACAGCTGCAGATCACATGATTTAACGTATTAAATTAAACCTGGTAGGTTTTCTAGCGGTCAAATAAGGTTATTCCTGTTAAAATTCTATTGTACTTCTAAATAAAATCAGGGTATAGTTCAGGGGTTAAAACTTTTTGAGACCGCGCCGCCCTTCACCTGTCAGATTTTCCGTGTAACGCCCCTGTACCCAATATTTTTTTTTAAAAAAATTGCCCAATTTCTATTTGGTGGCATTTAAAAAAGTCATTTAAATTACTAGCTTTTTTTCTTTTAAATGTAAAAATACAAAATTACATAACTAATCTAACTGAACTGAATAGAAGGAATTAGAGTAGATAAATGTTTGTTTTACATCATCTCGTGCGTACAGTTTGTTCATAAAGGCGAAACATTTCACTGTGTATTCTATGATTTTATTTTCACTTTTTCACTAACATATTTTTAAATGAGACTATATATAATGACCCGCCTCAGTGGCGTAGTTTGCTAACGCGCGTGTCGTGTTGAGCTCGACTGCTGAGGACGGGGAGATCGAGGTTCGAATCTCGGTCGGGTGAACTGGGAGTGGTTTTTCCTAAATGGTTTTCCACTCTCCCTCCACGCAAATGCGGGTTCACTTCCTCTAATTATACCTTCCCAATTCCTAATCCATTAGTGTAATTAGTACTTTAAGCGTATAACCCGAACGGGTAGTAAGACGCGGTGCTAAATATTATATATTATAAGTTTTAGAGTTTCCTCATAGCCACGATGCCGCGAGGGCGTCGCGACGCTCATTTTGGGAACTCCTGGAGTTGTTATATAATTTCACTGGCAGCGCCGTTGACGTGAGAAATTTGAGGTTAGATTCTCGGCTGAATGCACTGGAGTGCCTTAGTTATATTATAATTTATTATATTAGTAGGAAATTTTAATTCATTAGAAAAGCATAGACATCAATATTAGGTTTGATTTATGGTTATTATAATTCAAGGTGACCTGGTGGTCTAGGGGTAAGGTGTCAGACCTCTATGCTGGCGGCCGGGGTTCAATCCTCGGTCCCGGCACAGATTTATCTGATTTCCAAACCCTTCCTACACCTCTGACAAGACATCTTGTGAATGTGTGGAATGCCAGGCCTCCACCGTGGTTCGGATCCCACGTTAAACTGTAGGTCCTTCATTTCATCTCACAATCACCCTACCATTACACATTAGCGTAAGTGCGTATAACCCGAACGGGTAGTAAGACGCGGTGCTAATAATAATAATAATAATAATTATAATTCAAATTGGTTCGGTTTGAATAGCATCTTGTTTGGCAGAAATTTAATCGCACCTTATTTGATGTTGATTAAAGTGAATCTAAATTAGTTTATACGTCTAACGTTGAATACAGAAGGAAGGGCTCACGAGAATTGTGTATACATTTTATTATTATTATTTTTCTAAGTATACTAGAATAATATTTATAATAATATTATCCTTAGAATTCTTTTAGTCGGATTTTATATTAAGGACTGTATTATAAGTAAAATTATCGTTATCCTCATATATTTATATTTCATATCGTGGAACACTGCCGCGATTTCGTTATGACTTATGATATATTTAATGAATGTATCTTGAAAAAGATTTTTTCCGTTTTCGTTAAAAAAAAATTTTTAACACCGCGTCTTATTAACGGTTTAGGTTTCACGCCTATGTACTAATGGTTCAGAGATTACGTAGGTTTAATTGAAAGGAAGTGCGCCCGCGTTTGCGTGGAAAATCCTTTAGGAAAAAACCACCCTCGGTGCACCCGACCGAGATCGAACCCCGATCCTCCCATCTTTGGCAGTTTCGAGAATAGCACGTTAGACCACGCAGCCACTGAAGCGAATGTCGTTAAAATATTTAATTTGTATTTTAGTTTGTGGGTGCATTTACGCCAAATAACCCGTGTGAACTAAAAAAAAAATCATCAGCCTCGCGTGGGTATCGAACAAGTGTGTTGAGCTATATTACATACTAAAAGGTTTTTCGATATAAACGTATTATTTGATAACCGAGAAGATTAGCCTGTGTCTTTGTTTTTGGAAAGCTATGAATTTTCGTATCAGTATCCGGGACATCATCCTTAAGATGGGAGTGTTTTTGCAAAGGTTTGTTTAGTAAAATATTTGTTTAGTCAAACTAAATCAAATATTGCTTCAGTACAAACATAGTTTAATTTTCTTCACCTGGCGATAACAACAGTTTTTTAATATCTGTGAAGGGTGTCCTGAAATTTAATCAGAACTTTTTCTCTTCATTTAAAAAGTTTCTTATCAATTAGTAATAATTATGCTCATGACAAATATTCAACAACTATTGATATCACCATATGAAGGAAATTAAAATATGTTTCTACTAGAGTATTAATTGATTAATTTTGGTAAAAAAAGTTTCTATAAAAACTGCAAATATATGCACCTTTTCTCGCGTCCCCTAACACACTCACTTATACAAATATAGATTTTGTAAACATAGTTTAAAAGTTGACATTTACCACTATAAAAGTTTCAAAAATCCACATATTTTGGCTTAATATTCCCAAGAAACGAAAGGAAAATAGAGAAGAATAGATCGAAGGATATAATTTTGTTGGGGGTCACAACTCAAATTGTACTGTTATTTGTATTTTCCTCCTACCCTGTTTGTTCTCCTACTGCTGGACAGCTCCACCCAGTAACGAACGCTACATATCCACTTGGTTTCTAGCGTTAGTGAATTTATGCTAGATTATCTTATCGCCTTAATTAGCAGTGTTAAAACATGTCCCGTCTATGTTTTAATAACCTACTTCTTGAACAAGTGTGGTGTTATGTGACTAATCCCCATCCTAAAGTTCGGTAGAAATCTGACATCCAAGTGTCTGCCGGTTCTGGTTAGCGGTCTATTTGCTCACATAATATTGGCTCATCATTTGGAACTTTGCATCACGGGTGAAACACATCATCACAGTCCAAGGTTGCAACTGGACATGTAACGTTATGTTATGAATGAATCACTTCTAACACAAGTCTTCTTATAGGATGCATTTCAAGTATACAACTTTCCAACCCTCCACAAATGCATACCTCCTAATTTTGAAACAAAAAATCAATTTATATAATTATATTTGTTAATATTTAACATAAATGGAAAAAGCTTCGCCATTTTTGTTTGCGTCTTGCAGTCAGCTAAGGATTTTTTTCTCAGCGTACATTAAGTAATAACATAAGAAGGGTAAACTTAAAAAAAACACACTCCAATGTTCTTGGCAGGGATTGCCTCGCAAGTCAAAGTCAGTAGTTCGATACTAGCTCTAGCACAATGATTTCTAGCACGGCTAGCTTTACACGAATGCATAAATATCTTTAAAATTCATTCATTGCTATTGTGTTTGTTTTTAAATATTAAAAGCTAAGATGTTTTGTAATTTCCTCTCTCTAGGTGTGTGTGGGGGGGGGNCACACACACATGAGCTAAAATATTTATTTGTTTATAGTTTTTAAAACAAGAAAGGGGTTTGATCCTTTTAAATAAAACTTGGCTCTAATGGTTAATTTTAGTTAAGTTTTCTATATATTATAATATCTTCAGCTCTCTAATATTTGGCACAAATATCGTAAAATTTAAACAAGACCTTTTCTCTTCATTTAAAAGTCCTGTTCAAATACCATTATGTTCATAGCAAACATTCAATAACAGCTGTTGCTAACCATGTGTAGAAAATTAAACTAAACATATCTATTGCAGCGATATTTTATTTATTTTGGAAAAAAAAAGTTGTTGTTGAAACTGCAATAAAATAGTCCTTTTCATCCTTCTTTAAGTAAATAGGTTTCAAATTTTGTATCTTATTTCTAGCGATGGGGAATTTTACCATGCTAGGGTGATTCGAGCTGGCTACGAGGACTTTGCAGCTAAATTAGTATATATAGCCCAATTTCTTACGACTATCCTTCTGAAAGGCCTTTTTTTTTCTACCAGAGCCCTGAATGCTGATCTTTTCCGTAAGAAAGTTGGGCTATACATAGCAAGGTTTTATATTTTGTACAGTTTCGCCATTATGGTTAGTGTCACAAAATAAGTGGTAGCTTTCAATAAATATGATAATTATAGCATATATTCCATAAAATATGTTCATAACAGCCGTTACAGGAACCTAAACTTGAGTTTCGCTGCAACATCTTAAAAAAATAATAACAATGTTTTCGATTCACTTAGATGCATTGACACGACAATCCACGTGACGTGGGACATATTTTGGATTCCTGTGACTGCATGAACCAATGAAGATGCACCTTTTCGTTCCCCTCCACGGTGTATGCCCCTCCCCCTTGTATTTCTCCTTCCTCCCACATATGGATCAGCTGACCGAGCCGTCTCAGAGTCAGTGCAGCCTCATAGTTCATTGCTGACGGAGGGAGGAGAATTGCTTCCTTACATCTTATCGCCAGTAACTATCAGTTCGTCTCCACCCGCGAGGTGTTCACATGTTGGTACACTAGGGCTGTAGACCCACGGAGTAAAACCGACCTGTTTTCTTATTTAATTAACAAAGTTTCATGGATACTATCATTTGCATGCGTTTTAACTATAAAAACAGTAACGTGCCATGTGCTAGTGAAACTTATGTGTGAATTTCGGCGATGGAAGATTTGTGTTAAGCATGCGAGTGTCTTCAGTCGGAATATCATAGATGAGAGCAACTACTGTGAGTACATTTTACCACATTATCCTTAGATTTCTTTTACAAAGCTTTTTATTTTTTTTCATCGCGTCTTTGTACTCGTTCGGTGTATGTGCGTATATTAATTACGACGATAGAGTAAGAATGAGGAAGGTAGAATTGTATAGTGAGTGTACCTGCATTTGCGGGAAATTAAGAGTGAGAAACCATTTAGGAATATACACCCTTAGTACATACGACCGGGATTCGATCATCCGATATCTATCATCCTTAATCCACCCTAATATGAGTTACGCGTTAGATCATGCGATCACCGATGCGGGTCACAAAAGTTATTAACCTATTATGAGAAATAATGGGAAAAGTGCTCGCTGAGGGCAAGATTATTTTTAAGTTGTATTTTTATGTCATAAGGATACATTTTATAATTTCATACATATATAAACACAACAAAAGCACATTTATAATGATAACAAATTTAATATTGTAATATAATTCTATATTGTTTAAAAGTTCCAATAAAAATTGCCTGATTCACAAAAGAATGTAAATATTTGAAAGAATGCCACGACATGGCTATTTTTCATGAAATTCCAGGATTCTTAAAAAATATTGCATTATACTCTTGAACACGCTCACATATCACATTCACTCTATTTTTATTTACGGTCCTAAAGGAGATTCCTATAATGACTATTAATATAGTTATTATTATTATTATTATTTTGAAGGTATTTTTGTATACACATTTTATTTTCGGGGAAGAATTGACTTAACGTTTTGCGTATTAGATATTATATTAAAAAATTAAATCTATTTTGGAACAAATTTTTCACGACTAAAATCCTTGGTTTTTTAGTTTAATTTGTCTAGTAATTATCTTCTATCAAATTAATTTATACTTTTATCTTATCTGGGGAAATAAGTCATTTTGGTTTCACTCACTTTGTCATTTTTTTTAAGATTGTATAACATGTTAGAAAAAAACTATTTAAATTAAAATTATGTTTGTAAGTCGATGGTTAACTAGGACTGATTTACAAATACTCCGTGTTTAAGGACTTTTTGCTAAACAAAAACACTTAAAAAATAATTTTTGTTTGCAAGGAAAACTAAGCCGCGAGATAGATTAAACATCAATAAATATCATTCAAATAAAAATATTTTATAACGACTCGGTTGGTCCACAGGATACCGCTGTGGCATGTTTGTTATCACAGCTTGAAACTAATACTTGTTGGAATAGGCCTACATCTTAAAAACTATAACGTCAATTTATTAAAACATAAATCATGACTTTCCTCGTAACCTTACATCAACCCCGTCCCCGTGAATATTAGTTTAGTTTGGCTAGATAGGCTATAATTTAGGAATAAAAATAACTTTTAAAAACCCTTGTTTTTTTAATAATTTTCATATCTTGTTTGTAGTCATTTGGTTATTTAAGAATGGATACCTAGGAGATATTACACAAATAGGTCGTGGTTCTTGACACTTTCTTTTTCATATTATACTAACAAATATGTATCATCAACACATGAAATAGTAATAATATTAAACTTATAATAAAAGAATAGTTATTGTAAGCGTTTTTATAATAATTTTAGAATTAAAGCAAATATAATCTAAATCACTCAAAAACATTCGGCCATAGTTTGTGTACCACGATCCTAAATGGGAACCTCACATTTGCCTCATTATAAGCGCGCAATTGTATCTCTTTTAGTGCACAGAAATTAATATGTTTAAAATTAAAACTACCACAATACCCCATCCTATTTTAACTTAAACTTTTACCCGCCAATAAATAAAATATTTGATAACGTTGTAACAGGAAGGTCGCGTGTTAAATTACTTTTGTTACTATGTTGTGACAATTACATTAATTTAGTATTTACGTTCTTCTGTGATTTAGGGAAATTTTGTTTTAATTCTATATGTGACAAAGAAAAATAATCATGACTCCCGCCTTATTTATGTACTGTTCCCGATGCGGATAGTAAAAGAGTCATTACTAGGACTACTATGTACTAGTTTAAATTACATATTACGCAGAAGGGGGTCGACGGATTTTTCTTGAGCGATAAAAAAAACGTAGCACTACTTCCTTCGGAGGGGAAGTAAAGCCGTTGGTCCCATGTTGATTGTAGCATGTAAAATAAGTCTGGAATGTGTGAGAAAATACCTTTCCCGGCAAAATTGGTAGTCTCTCGCTCATATAAATGTTCATGTGCTCATATAATCAGTCGGTTCAGAAAGTGTACCCCAAATAAATAAAAATTGACACATCTTTCATTTTGAATTGCGTTTAAATCTCATTTATAAATAGAAATAAGATCTTTAGAAATGTTTTAGGAAGAAAGAAAAGTCTGTAAGGTGTGAATTATTTCTATACAAGCTAAGTCCGTTTGAACTGACTAGCAATGGGCGGTTTTTGTTAATTCGCCTTGTATTTTCTATAGACAATTTTACAGCGCACAATACAGTTTGAATACTTCACACTGCATTAATTTTCACAGTTACGCATTCTTTGAATGCCCCTCAAACACCTCTCTATTTGACTCTCAGAAAATGGAAACAGAACACAATATATATATTAATGCAACTTATAAACGAGTAAACCAAACAACAACAAATATTGCATACGAGTCAGTGTTCAGTAAGAGCATCAACGTGTGCCATTGCCCTTTTATGCTAATCTTTAGCACTCCTCTATAAAACACGAGCTCATTGTGCAAAGGTATTAATGACGAAGTCAAGACGACGTTCCTTTGTTTTCTTCAGAAGAATATAAAGGTCTCGGCGTTACAACATTGTTACCCATTGTTTATTAGTTTCAAAATTGTATGTATGCCGAGCATACGAAGGTTCATACGCTTATATTTTTTAATAATTCCAACGCGTGTGCGTCTTAAGAAACGAACTTTGGTTGACGTCATAAAAAAAAAGAACCTACTGGCCTTGCCAGTTCGGCCGACTCAGCGTATACTCTTGTAGTGTCTTACCATGCTCGTGGTAGGACATACTCACTAAATGTACCCGCATTTGTGTGGAGGGGGAGTAAGAAAAATACCTCTGTACGTCTGACCAGGATTTGAACCTTGACATCCCCGGCCCCGGCGAACCAGACAATTACTAGACTGACTTCTATATCCGCGTGTCTACTAGTGTGCACTTAAACGAAGGGTCACTAAACCAACAATATCACATCTAATATAATATGTTCCATTAAAACTCCAACATTTAAAGATCAATGTGTGGCTGGCTATTAATGACTTAATGGTCGGCTTCTTGGTCTAGTGGTCAACATTTATGGCTACTAATCTAGAAGTCTCTGGTTCGATTCTCGGCGGCACCAGAGGTATTTTCTCTGGGGGGGAATTTTTCTTATGGTCGCCATGGTCTGGTTAATTAAATCAAGTTAGATTTAAGACTTCTAGTGGCACCACATCATTATCATTATCATCATCATCATATCGTCTTTCCAGGATGAAATAACCACACCTATATGGTGGGCCAGCCCTAGAAGTCGGCTACATATGTCACTGTCAGTAGAAGACCAAGGATGTTTCTCCGACAAACCCTGCTGACATACGTAAAAAAAATAGCTACATATTCTGAAATTAGGATAGATTAGAATAAGTTTATCCATATTAGCATTGAGAAAGGGTGAGTGGGTGGAGGGTAAGAAAACAACAGTGACAAATCACTTGCGGAAAACTATCGCTAATGTACTCGGCCTGGATTCGAAAATCTACCTCCGCGTCAACTCCAGTCTTCTGTGATCCTGATGCCGCCTAATCACTGGCGTTTGTTTGTAAAACTAATAGGAACACCTTTTTAAGCTAATAAACATACTCGTGTAGACGTAGACCTAGTAGTGGCGTCATCAGTAGCTCTATTATTACTGGGGTTCAAAGATGCACCGATCCCATAGAAACATTTTTAGGAAACTAACGAAAGGAATGAAAAAAAATAAAAACTTGGTAATTTAAGAGGCTCAACACCTTGACAGTGAGTGAAGCACAAACCTCGACTCAACTTGATACTTAATTCAGTAGAGAAACTTGCATTCGAAATATAGCAACTAGAGTGCTAACTGCACCATAAACCACAGCGAGCATACATAAGATTATTCTTTACATACGTGTTTTCAGAATAATGTTAAAATTAAGTTTACCCTCTTCGGTTGACGCATGGTCTAAAGCCTCACCCTCGCATTAGACTTGACTGCGGATGACGGGGAGATCGTGGCTAGAATCCCGGTTGGGTGTACTAAGGGTGGTTTTTTCTTAAGTGGTTTTACACTATCCCTCTATGAAAATGTGCGTACACTTCTTCTAAATTCCCCCTTCCTCACCCCTAACACACTAGCATAGCTAGTGCATATTATGCTTGCCACTCAAACGGGTAATAGAACTCTGTGCTAGATAAATAAAAATGTATACTTTGCTAATTTAAAATGAAACTTATCCGTATGTTATTTTCAGAATTGTATTTATCTTCTTGGCATATTTTTGTATCTAAACATATCTGAACTGTCTTCAAACTATGAACAGGTTTTTATGCTTGCTACTAGTTTGTTGTTGGTCGTTCACACGGTACTAGTACTGAATTAAGTACGGGAAAATTGTTTGTATACACGGAGTTATAGTTGCTCTTAAGGTGGGGATGTAGGGGACGCGAGAAAAGTTTAGGGGTTTTGTAGTTGTAAATCAAAACTTTTTTGGTCAAAATAAATCAAATATTGCTTTAGTACACACATGGAGTTTAATTTTCTACACATGGTGACCTCAACAGTTGTTGAATATGTCATATAATGCCGCTATGCTCATGACAGATATTCAACAACTGTTGAGGTCACCACGAGAAGAAAATTAAACTTTAGGTTTCCACCGGAGTTATATATATATTTGCAAAAATAAAAATTACTATAAAAACTGCCAAAACACTTCTCTTTTCTCGCGTTACCTACATCCCCACCTTAATAAAACATTCTCCTTAAAAATATAGCCGCATAATTCAATAAAACCTCTTTCGTGCCCTTACAATACGCTTTGGAACCAACTTGCGTAATAGAACATTTCCGTGACTGTTTTTAATGAATTGGTTTTGTTTGACATTTGCCTATTCAGCTACTGTTTGGGTCGGCAAGATCGCCGTAATAAATCATTACTAACGAATCTCAAAAGACCAGTCCATAAAATAATAATTAACTCACGTGAAAAGCTAATGGCGCAAAAGTTCGTTCGTAAACGAGGGGAGTGGGGGTTTTAGTGATTGACTTTAGAATAGTAATTGGATATAATTTTTTTGAGGTTTATTCTTTGTACTGCCAAAGAATAAAAAATGTGTATTAAAATATCGTCAATTAACTTGATGTTGAAGTCCAAGCCATCTATTCAATGAAGGGCTTACAAGCCAAGATAAAGAAAACAGTATTTTTATTTGTAGTGCTCTTCTGGAAACACCAATTTTTTATTTGAAACACACTGTGACTAGTAAGGGAGCGTTCAAGTATTACGTAAGCACATTTTTGGCCATTTTTAACATTTTTTAAACCATTTTTAACCCCTCTTGTAAGCAAAAATAATCAAATACCTGACCCCCTCTCCTCATCACCCCTTGCTTACGTAAGATTTGTCAACTTTTTTTTCATTTGATCAGAGGAATAACCATTATTTTTTTCGTGCCATTTTATATATAGCCTGAACAGGTTGTAAGACGCGATGATAAAAATAATATTAAAAATACCTTCAATTTATAAATTTCTGGTAATTATTAAACATAGAGGTGTAAATTAATTTTGCGAAATAATTGACAATTAACACTGGTATACAATGAATTTAAATTTATTGAACAGGTAAAATTAAAACAAGCTATAACATTATTAAATTTAAAAAAATTAATTTACTCTTAATTGAAGTTATAAAAAAATAATTATTAGTGAATACATGAATATTATATTAATTAGAAAACACCCTAAGGTCTAAACTCCATTTAATTTGATGACTAAGGTCCTTGAATCCACGTCTCAATATTTTCAATTATTATGTTTTTATTTGGGAGAAGGTGGGGGAGGCAGGGTAACTCAAGCTTTGGCTTACTTCTTTCTATAGTCTAGGCTCCTCCACGTCTTCATCGTTTAGTCACTCAGCAAATTCATTGGTGCCCAAAGCTGCCCCAAAGTCCAAACGGCTTGCGCACCGCCCTCCCTCAATTTTCGCCCATCTTTCTCTGTGTTACGTAAGCATTGTTCTGACCCCCATTTCCCCCTTGTCATCAAAAATAAGCAAAGCTTGAACCCCCCCTCCCCCTAAGGAGCTTACTTAATACTTGAACGCCCTCTAACATTCTTAAAAAAATAAAATCGAATTATTTCTTGATCGCCATAAAACTTGAATATAAAATATCCTTATTTTTTTCTACTCCCATTTTTTCACAACAAATAATGTTTTTTGTGTGACGTACAACTCTTTCGTTTAGACAAAATATTTGTGATGCTGACAACTTTACATCAATAAAAATATAATTGCATACTAACTATGTTATGATTTTTTACTTTTGTTGTGTGTGACCCACTTCTGTGGTCAAATGGTTTAAGACTTCACTCTCACAATAGACTTGATTACTGATGACGAGGAGCTAAGAGCTCTAATCCCTGTTGGGTGTACTAAGGGTGGATTTTCCACTCTCCTTACACTAAAATTCGGGTGCACTTCCTCTAAAATCAACATTCCTCATCCCTAACACATTAGCGTAATTATTACAAATGCGTATTACCCGAGTGAGTAGGGTTTTTTAATCACTGCGTCTTACTACCCGTTCGGGTTATAGACCTAATCTTATGTATTAATTACGCTAATGGTTTTGGGGATTAGGAATGTTGTATTTAAAGGAAGTGTACCCGTATTTGCATGGAGGGAGAGTGGAAAACCATTTTTGGGGGGAAACCTCAGTACATCCGACTGAGTTTCAAACCTCGATCTCTTTGTAGTCTAGTCTACTGCGAGAATAGTGCGTTAGACCATGTAGCCACCGAAGAAGGTAAACGAGCAGTAATTCGCGGTGCTAAAAAAAAGTGTGAGATCTTCAGTAAATGGTTACTGCTCTAATTTATTATTTCTAAATGCTCATACTAGAAAATTTAAATGAATTTATTTGAAATAAATTAGTTCAAGGGATATTTTTTTAAACTTTGTGCTTGTAATTAAATGTACTTATCCTTTCTTAAGGGCTTGATTTTTTTGAGTAAATATAATTTCAAAACTTTTGCGGTTTTTATTTTGTCCTAACTTTCTATATCTAGAACTAAAGGACTGTTTTCGAATAAAGATATACAACTTGGATGAATAATCGTGGTTAACTATCTCATTAATTGAGACTATGTGCATATACATAGTTTCCGTCTTTTTAAAACTTTTCCTCCTTTTTTTTTTAATTGCAACGCATGAACAGGCATGACGCAGTAAGTAGATTAGAGATCCAGACATGCGGTTTAATCATCTTGGTCATTAAAACCTGGCAAGTTCATCGACTCGTCTTAGGACAAAGTGTCTTGACACGTTAAAAGTGAATTCGATGTTGTTTGATGGTCAACGTCTTCAAGATTGAGGCTCTACTACTTCCAGTTTGGGTTTGTTTTTGGCGCAACGCCCTCAATATGGTTTCGACTCGTAACTTCCGGTCATTAAGAAGGGAACTGTATCGATACCTGTAGTGATTCACAAGCCACGCCTTTAACGTGTCTCAACAAATAAACACTAGTCACATATGACGAAAGAATGATACAAAATAAATCAGATATCTCTAATCCAAAAACAAGATACTCTCCGAAATGATTGTTCTATAGAAATAGAAAATAAATGGTAAGGACAATCGTATATACTTTTTGTTCCAAGGCGTCACTTTCGTAATAGACTCGGCGATATATGGGTTCGAATATTGGTAGGGTACAATTATGGCGGGCCTACCTAAATAGTTTTCCACTCTCCCTCCACGCAAATATGAATACACGTCATCATCCCTAGCACATTTAGCCTAATTAATACATACACGTGTAACCCTAACGGCCCCAAGGCACGAGCGAAGCGGGCGCCATGCCAACGATGTCGTCTTAAAAATATACAAATAATATATTTTTTAACTCTTATATTGTTCAGATATATTTGATATTGTACTCATTTTCTTTGCTGTTTATTACGACTTATGTCCCTGTTAGAACCAGTGGGTATGAACATAAGAAATTCGTCCAATCTCTAATGAGTTCCTTTCAAATTTATGCGACTTTAAAAAGAAGAGGGTGCTTAAATCAAGGTTCGCCCGGGCTCAAAATTATGCTTGAGGCGGCCCTGGTGACAAAAATAAATAATAATAATATTTCGTGCGTCGTAATCTGGTTGTTTCACTGAACCTAATGTAGGTCAGTGTGTGCCATGCACATTTTGTAGCATGAGCAGTCTTGTTTGGTTGCCCCGATGATAATAATATTGACAATGGACCTAAGTCAACGTACCCTCCACACTGACATAATATGAAGATGATGAGGCCGGTGTAAAGTCCTCTCACCCATCTGATAGTTCGACCCGTGCTCCCTAGGTCCGAGAGGGAACATTCATCTGACACTTCGGAGAGGAAAGATATCACACAACTATTATTAGTAGATACAGTTTACTGTTCTGACCTGATAGACCTGCCACCGGCTTTCTCGCGTTGGAGTTATCCAGACCTTCCTTATCAGAGGAAAGAATAAGCTCCTTTGATATTGACAGAACTTAAAATGTTTTCATTAATCCGTATATTCACTCTAAAACATTTGGACGCAATTTAAATGGAGGGGAAGGGAATCTGAGCTAATATCTGGATCAGGTATGTCAAACTTTTGGCCCAAACATTCATGTTGTGCGGTCCGCGGACTTTAAGATGAACCAACATACATTTCGGTTGGATTATTATTTTATAAACCTTTTACAACTACTCAATTTCAGAGTATAGCATTTGGAAATTGGCCATTATTTGGAGTGGGACTAGTTGCGGGACACAGCATAAACCCTTCTCTTCAACTCCATTTTGTCTATCTATGTTCCTCCCCCATCTCCAAGTCATGTATCGCTAAATCTTTGTTTAGTATCGGAAGTTTCGTCGTTATTTCAGTCAACCGAATTAAAAGCTTCCTTTCCACAATCACGATTCTGGCCATTGTTCCATCTACGCCTCCTTGGCTGTATCGAACACAATGTGGACGAAGGACATTTATTTGCTTTTCATTCAGAGAGAAGAAACTATTCCCCAATTTCGCGGAAGATTATGCAAGAAGTTATTCCAAACCCTCTTAACTCAAAGAGGGCTGCATGGGGTATCACTGAGAAGCTTTGCAGACGTTTAGAAATTCCGGATTATTTATGAAGTTGTTTAATATTATTTACTATCGTTTTCAAGCAAATGTTCTAACCAGTCCTTTAACTTTAATCTTAGAAGTACAAATTTTCGCATAAATCTTTTTATATTGTTGATACATTTGGTTGAAAACAATAAGTTATTAAAAAATATCAAGGAACTTCTTAAGAATGCTATATTTCTAAACGTCTGCAACGCATCTGTATTATATATGACATACGAATCGTATCCCTCTTAAATCTGAAACCGGAAGGAGTGCGCTATAGCGTTCTTGACTCTGTTCCAAGAGGCATGGGGTTCGAGTCCTGACCTGTATCATTGCTTTTTTTTTAAACACATTAAGACCTATTACCCTCTCTCCGGGTGGGTGTTAGTAAATTTCCTCCTTCCTGCACCAGGGGGCATGGAGACTAAATTTCGGGCTCGTCTAGTCTGATTTACTGGTGACTGGGAGGTCGGGATTTGAAATCCCGTTCTGGTGTACTGAGGGTAGTATATTCAAAATAGCGGCTCGCTTTCTTTATCCGAAAATATGGGTACATATCCTCTAAACTTTACCTATATCATTCCTACCGTATCAAATTAGTTTAAAAATGGATATATTCCGGCCGGGTATTAAGACTGTGCTACCATACTCGAATTATTTTAACATTTTATATTTTTGGGGGAAAATACCGTTCCTTCTGAAATTATCAGTCATATTACTAAAAACAACACTATTAGTGACTTTACACAATATTTGTATTGATATATAAGGGTTTTTCAAACGTTTATTGAAATTAAAGGTTTAGGCAAAAAAAAACTTTAATGAAAAGGCTGAAGTGTTTGAAACTTGAAAATAACGTGGAAAGTTTTGAGCAATATTTGTTTTAGAACTATGAATTGTAAGTTTCAAAAATCACAGCTATTTTAATACAAAACATAAATACAGTGTTAACTTAAAAATTAAAATCAAATATTGTTGGCGATTTCTTAAGACGCATTTGAAAAATAAAATCCTTATTTGCAATCTTTTTCCTGTTCCCTCGGATTAGTTGGTATAAAGTTTTTGACAGTGACACTAAAACTTCTAAAGTAACTAAGCACGCAAAGAGATGTTAACTAACTTCAACGTCCCCCCC
>CABFVZ010002036.1:6287-52763 GCA_902151445.1 Timema monikensis | reverse complement strand
GGGGGGGGGGGGGGGGTGTTTGTTAGTGCTCACGATCAGCCAGGACATGGAATCCTATAACGTAAAGGGTAGAATACTTAACATTCTATGATGGGCTGGTGAAAATTGACGCTTTTAACAGGATTATTCCGCTTTGGAAATGTCCATTTGTCCTAAATTTACTTAAATTAATACTTGTGTGATCTGCTTTTGAAAAAAGTACAATTCAATTTTCAAAGGAATACTCTTATCTTACAGTTGATAAGCTACTAGATCTACTTTAACGTGTTTATACGTCAGGATATGTGATCTACAACTGTCACTTTTTATAGATAGTATCATTCCTTATAAAATAACACTAATAAAATACTTAGCTGTTATCATTGTTGACAGCAAAGAAAATTGTTTGTAGTTTCTAAAAGTTTTTTTCCACCAAAATCCTATTGTATCTATCTACCTGGGAATCAAACTTATATATAGGTTTTTTAAATTCACGTATATTTTAGATCATATTTACATCTTTAGTCAAACGAAGTAATCAGTTAATGGGTCATAATTACTTGACAGTGGATTAGTGTTGTATATAATGACCTGGATTCATTGTGTATCTTTAAAATAAGTATTATGTATCCTAGATTGTATTGGAACAACATTTATTTTCCAGCCACTTGAGTTATGAAGTCGTCCTTTGATAATAAATAATTTGTACATGTTCGTGTGCTTTGTCCCAAAATTGTTCGCGCTTTGCGAACTGTCGCCAACGACTGGAATCTCAGAATTCCTGCAGTCGTTCAGGTCAGCTAATGGGCTACTATGAGGTACTTTGCTGTGTGTTATATGTTGGAAAACTCTGTTGTGGAAAAGTGCACCTTTTAGTGGATCAAATCTGCGGAAAATTTTGAAAATTTAGTCTTTTGATGGAAAAGTTTACGGACACGCATTCTGTACAAAACATATAAAAGTTTGGAAAGCTTATTTTCGTTACTCATTTGTTTAGTAAGTTTATCTTTTATTTCGTATAGATAGTCAATTTAAACTTTCTTATATAAGGTCACATATAAGACAAAATATACTGCCAACGCCTTCTCTTACCCTCTTGGTGGTCTTGGTACTTCCTCTTCCCACCTTCCCCAAAATATGCTCATGATACTAAGAGGAGGAAAAGGGGGTGGGGTGTGGGGAAGGAGAGAGCGAGAGTCAAGGTCCATATTATTACAGATAAAAAAAATATTTAAAAAATCTGCTCGCTTCTTTGGTCAAATGGTCTTAGGCAGGGGCTCCCAAACTTTTTAGACCCAAAGGAGCCCTTCCATCAGAATAATTACCCAAATATTATGAACGTCAGTTTAAATTTACAAGTATTTAATTATAAAACAAGTGGAAAATATCGCATGTCCTAGCTGCACCATTGGCAAATGACCTTTATTTAGGATTGAGAAAATTGGCAATCCTAATTATTAACGATGCTATTTTATTTTGTAAAACACAAATAAAGAATATTCTAAAATTGCCTCACAGAGCCCGAGCTAACTGTGGCGAAGTCTAAGGGCCCCACAGTTTGGAAACCGCTATTCCAAGGCGTTACTTTCGCAATAGACAAGACTCCTGATGACGGGAAGATCGGGATTTAAATCCTGGTCGGGTGTACTGATTGTTATTTTCCCTAAATGGTATTCCACTCTTCCTCTAAGCAAATTCGGGTACACTTCCTCTGAATTCAAATTTCCTCATTCCCAACACTTTGCGTAATTAGTGAATATGCATATAAATCGAATAGGTAGTAAGATATGATTTAAAAAAATACTGTCAAATATAGCTATATTAAAAACAGCTGCTCATTATAATATTATTTCACTAGTATTTGAGTAAATCAAAGTTGGCGATGTCTTCATATATAAGTTTTAGTCTAATGATTTAAAATAAAATGTGATATTCAACTTTGGCTTCTGCTGCTTTGGAGGTCGCTCATGGGACCGATCGTCGCAGTTTCACTGTCACGCACGACACACACACACACACACATACACACACATCCGTCGCCTTCCAGCACCTATGAGGAGAAGTGTTATCTTCATGCTTTGTTTGCGAGTGCCTGGTTTGCGCCTCTCACTTTCCCTCCAGATAACGTCACATGTCACCAAATGCAGACCATCTGGCCGATATTAAATATAGGACTGCGCACATGGTGAAATACACGTTTCAAGGCCTTCGTTTGACACGGCGTTATTTTGACAACTGTTTCAAATACCCGCGATCATTTTTGCGAATGGAATAGATGCTGTGATTGTAAATTGGGTTATCGGTTGTCTACTGTTTTGGTTGACTTATGAAGGAATTGAGTCAGAGCCTATCCCTTTCCTGACCAATAGTCGAGATCATAATATGACGTCAACACTTACGCAGTGAAATACAGTCCAATTTTTATAGTAAGGCCCTTATAGAAAAAATAAACATTTTTTTGCAGCCAAAATGGATATAACTTAATTTTACTATTTTATTAGTATTTTCTGACATTGAAATTATTTATCAAAATTGATATCAATAGATAACATGACGACATATGAATACGTGATAATATAGCTTCTAACTTTTTAAGCTGTCAAATAAGGTTCTTCCAATAGCAATAATTGAACTGTATAGCTTAAACTTAAATGTTTGCTGAAGGGTTTCTGTTTTGAATAGTGAGCCATTTTTAAATCTGCTGGCCTATTTGCTTATTAATAATAATGAACTTTGATATAGTTTCGTGTTTTTTTAAACATTTTACATTTAAAATATATCTGTACCATCCGTGTTTTTTTGTGTTTGTTTTTTAATTTTGACTTCTCATTCCCTGTGCGCACGGATAGTCGGGGTTTTGAGAGGTTACACTTCCCGTAACCTTCGTTCCTCCTGCCTCATTGATAAACATATGAGTAACTCCACCAAGATTCGAAGCACAGAACCGCGTTTAACTTTATTATTGATCAAATAAATTATAAAAGAAAATAATGTTCCCATCGTGTCATATATTTAATGCTCTCTTAAAGATAAATCCACGTATATTTTAATGTTTATAAATGAAACCGCCTTTATATTTTTTTATCAAGTTTTTAATTTTTATTCGTTTGAGGAATTTAACATGAACTTTCTAAGCCGGCTGATTATATTAACACATATTTATAAACTAACTTAAATCTATAACAGATACAACAATCAATCCCCGCCCGTTAATTTATCACAATGAAAGGGTAAAGCCCATATTTCTTCTATGATAAATTTTTCAGCCATGCCAGGAATCAAACTCGACACTCTTAACTCAGAGAGACAAGCTACCGACTTATCTATCGTGTTGGACTTTAATAATGTGATGTGTGTGTGTGTGTGTGTGTGTCTCACTACATCTAGAAAGAAAACATTTTAAAAAAATAGGATTTTTTAAGCTGATTAAAGTATCACGTATCTTTAAAAATGGATTAGTTGTGGGGTCGACGTAGCTGTGTTTTCCACTGTTCATACAGGCGGATATCCGCAGTCTCAAATCAATAAAGGAAACCATGATACTTAAGGCGTGTCAAGGATTACTTCCAGTTGACCTGCTAACATTCCACTTCACTGCGCGTGGTTTTTCTTCCAAGGCTCCACCTTCAGGCTACAGTCCAATTTTTAAAAGAAGGGCCGACAGCTTTACACGTTTATAGATCTACTTTCACGTGTTCATACGTCAAGTTATATTATCTGCAGCCATCACTTTTGATATATATTTGTAATACCTATAAAATAATAATATTAATATAGTAAAATGTTATCAGTTTAAGGTCCATTTAAGTTGGCAGCGCCCTATTACGCTTTCAAAATAACGATTTAGCTCTAGTATGCTGGCTATGACTTAAACTAATAAAATAAATATGAATAGGCCTGCTTGTAAGAAAATGCACCAGCATTCTCGTTGATAGGCTAAGTAAAACCACATTATGGAGGAGTATAGGAAATATCCCAAGTTTACCCGACCCGGAAGTGAACCGTGACCTACACAAGGCACAATAATTCGCGCCTAGCCCTCGTGATCTTAAAATGTCAACGTCGATAATGATACGCTCACGGTGTCCTACCGCCCATCTGAACTACCCACACGTTTGTTTACATTAATAAGACAGGGATGTGAAATTTAGAATCTAGAGCAAACATATCCCTATTTTCGTCGAGGGAGAGTGGAAAACTATCCAGGAAAAAACCTGCCTCAGTATATCCGGCTTGGATTCGAACCCCAATCTCCTTTTCATCGGAAAACCAGACCAAACGAGGTTTTATACCTTAGCCCGCGTGCTCACTGGTGAAATTGACGAGATTATTGATCTCTTTTCACAATTTAATTGGTTTCATTTTTCTTCCACTTGGTCATGCCATAGTTCTTACAATAGTTCTAAAGGCACAGCCGATTGAAGGGAAATCTCTTCACACTGCTGTATTCCTTATGTATATGGCGGTTCTGGAGATTAAAAAACACTCATAAGCTATACCATAGTTGAATAATGCAAGGTAAGTATGCTACCTTACAGAGTAGACAAAGCTTACACTACCTTTGAATTTCACCTAACTCATCCCTACACCACTAGCCTAATTAAATTTCAGGACACCCTTGACATATATTTAAAAACTGTTGATATCACTTTGTGAAGAAATTTAAACTCTCTGTTTCTACTGGAGAATTATGTTATTTATTTCAACCAGTAAAATGTTTTGATATAGAAAAATCTCGAAAATACTACCATTAACTCGCGTTCCCTACACTTCCGCCACTCTTTGTGTAAGAAGAGGAGTAGCATGCTCTGGCACCCAAGGTGACTATAGACTGGGGTGCTAGTGCGTCATTCCGGAGCGATTGTGCGGGGGTAGCAGTTCTCATGTTCCAACACCTGCCCTGCATGGCGTGTCGTTTTCCTCCGCTACCACCTGCTTCCAACAAAACTGGGACAATCTAGCGCACTGAAGTTCTTACTCAACATTCTAACCTTGATCCCTCAGTCGCCTGAGTTGGCCACATGGACACTAACTCAAGAGGCAGAATTGTCCACAATGATTTTGTTCTTGAATTTGACCCAAGAGAAAGAATTAGTCGCAAAAACTTTGTGCTTGAATTTGACCCAAGAGAAAGAATTAGTCGCAAAAACTTTGTGCTTGAATTTGACCCAAGAGAAAGAATTAGTCGCAAAGACTTTGTGCTTGAATTTGACCCTAGATGAAGAATTGGCCGCAAAGACTTTGTGCTTGACTTTGACCCTAGAGGAAGAATTGGCCGCAAATACTGGGTTCTTGAATTTTACCCAACAGGCAGGATTGGCCGCAAGGACATTTTGCCCTACTCTTATCCCAAACGGTCAGGATATCTACACCATCCTAGTGCACTAAGAGAGATGTGCAGTTCCCCCTTACCATGCACGCCCTCTTCCTCTTTGCATAAGGTGTTAGTAAATTTATGTTAAAACTAATCGCAAAAGATTCTTATCGATGCTCTTGTGTGCAAACCTGGCAAGATGGATTATTACCTACCTTAACTGCTGTTGTAGAATACTGCTGTAATATAGTGTAATGAGGTGCCGCAGTGGCAGCACAATCGCTGATCCCGCTATCTTGTGGACTGACATCGTCTACAAGCAAACGACCTTCAAGACAACCTTGTCTCATTAGACTTGACTTAAAAACTTCTTACATACCTGTTGGGACTTTTTACTGGATCTCTCTCTCATCGACACCACACAATGGGACCTTTAACTTTCGAAACTTGTATCTCTTTTTCCTCCCAACATTTCCACAGGCTGCATTCTCTTATTTTCTTTTACTGCCCCAAGTCTCTTTTTCCAACTGTTTTTATTTGACCGTGTTTCGATTAAGGCCCTCTATTGCTTGTTAACGGTAAGACCTCAACAAGATTTAAGGACGCTGCCTACTTGAAGGGAGATCTCCTCACACTGCGGTATTTCTAATGGTGATGGCAGTTTTTAGTATTCAATAATCACTAAAATAATCCCCAATATTTGTGAAAGGCTAAAATTATGTTTCTTACCATTTACTCTGGTCATAAAAATTTCGCTTTTTCATTATTTTTGTTAACTAGGAAACTTCAAATGTGAGGGTTTAAACCTTAGAGGGACATTTCAACTCCATTTTAACACAAACCATATTTTGAAATATTAAACCACTTCTTAACTTGCGATAGAAGGAAATGCCAGTTGAGGCTTTTACAGTAAAATAAAAATATTGCTCTATTAGATACTTTTAGTTTAATTTTTAACACATAGTTTAACAGTCAACAGTTCTTATTTGTAAAGATCATATTGGCATTTAATGAGAAACTTTATACACGTGAAGAAAAAGTTCTTATCAAATTCCTTGAAGGAAATATTAAAGAACTGTCGAGATTACTATGTGTAGAAAATAAAGTAAACGTATATATATATGTACTGAAACAATATTTTATGTATTGTTTCAAAAAAATGTTTATAAATACCGCAAAAATAAAGGCATTAACTTGCGTTCCCTTCGATCTCAACCTAAAAAAGCATATTAGTGCTCCGCCCCCTCAACCCCCCCCCCCAGACCTATAACAATGTGTGGTGTTGGGACCAGCCAGCTCCTGCCACTCTCGATGAAAGCTACGAGCTGCCGTGTTTGTCTCTTCCTGTCCTCTCTCTCTTCTTTGTGTCACTTTTATCTCCCTCCTCTCATTGTCCGCGCAACAGTTCCAGAGGATGACAGAGCAAGTATGAGGGTCACATACTGGGCTGTGTTATCTGATTGTCCCTACAATTGTTGGGGAGGGAGCTCCGTTCTTACCGTTAGCGCCCGGGCTCCTTCATTAATTTACTCGTCTTTTATAGTTCTTCATTTTTAATTCGTGCCCCGGGTAGGTGTGGCGAGTGGAGGGGCTTTCATGAACAGACAGACAGCCCTTTTCAAAAACTCATCCTGCTTGTTCCCCTTATTATGTTCCGTCAATGCTTTGGAGAAGGAACGTTTTTAAATATATGTTTTTATTTTGTAACTGGTTAAAATATATGACTGCCCAACTATTTAGTTAAGTTGACACGAACATATTTCGTGTGAAGGTAATCCTCACATGGGCGGTGTAAAATAGTTTGAGCGCAAAACATTTAGTTATCAAGAGGGCCGCCACGCAGACGTTCAACTCTAACGCGATATTGTTTCTAAGATGAGTTATTTTAAAATATGGTTCATGCCCAAATGTAGTCGAAAGATTCTAACAGTGCTCTTTTTCATTAACAATCCTATTGTTTGAGTTTTATTAACAGAAAAACTTTACCTTTAGATAAGAAGCTTCGTAATTTTATTTCTTCCCTTTCTTATTGACATGACAAAGTGTTGTAAGTGAAGAGCGAAAGGGGGTAAAACCTTGGATACAATAGGGAAGTAGTTCCAGAAAACGACTAAACCATTGTATTAGGGTGATTTTTCATAAATGGTTTCCCACTATTCTTCCACTCAAATGCTGGTATATTACCTCTCAAATTCTTCCTTCCTCGTTCCTACCCCACTAGAGTAATTATATATGTATATAACCTGAACAAATAGTAAGACTCAGTTATAAAAAATATAAAATATAACACAGTAAAAAAGTTACATTTAGCTAATATGTATATATTTTTTATAACAACTGTAGGTGACCTGGTGGTCTAGGGGTAAGGTGTCAGACTTCTGTACTGGCGGCCGGGGTTCAATCCTCGTTAAACTGTAGGTCCTTCATTTCATCTCACAATCACCCTACCATTACACATTAGCGTAAGTGCGTATAACCCGAACGGGTAGTAAGACGCGGTGCTAATAATAATAATAATAATAATATATAACAACTAAAGAGGTAAACCACTTACGTTTACCATATTATGTTCTAGTATTCGGTATGCATAGTTTAAATGAAGATTCGGATTCGTAAAATGACGGATTCGATCAATCTATAATATCTAAATATCCAAAGCAATTCAACGCTTATAATGAACGCGGACAGATATTGGGGGAGAAATACCCCTTTAAATTTGAGTTAAAACCTGGTCACCTTAGTTGTTAGATGGATAGAAATATGGATACGGCCAGCCCATCACCGGTATACAAATGTACCTTTCGTCTACCCTTAAAGGTAGCAAGTCTACCCTGGATTATTCCACTCTATCGTAGCTTAAAAGATAGTCATAGTGTAATCCGTGAATGATAGACTTACCTTATATTTCACTGCTGAAACACCAATAGAATGCTCATTTACAGGCTCTGAGCTGAACCACCCAGCTATAGCCTCATTAGTTTCAACAATACTATGTAATATGGTTTACCAACTGATGAATCAAAATAATACGGATGAAGAGGAGCTTTTATATTTAGTGCACCCGTATTTTCGCGAAGAAATGATAATAAAACCACAGTTATAAATAAAACGTGGAAAACTACCTTTGGTGCCGATATTCGAACCACCGCCTCCTCGAAACCAGAATTCCAATATATTACGAATCAGATGACTTATACTGCGTGTCCAGACGAAACAATAAATATTTGAACAAGATTATTATGCTACTTCTGTATACATTAGTCCCAACTAAAGAAAACTGTGTTTTATTAACCATGTTTTGAGGAAGAAGGTTAGGAATATTTGTATTCTTGCTCTCTAATTCCCATATGTCGGTGATATTGACTTTATACTATAAAAAGGGCAAGGAGTATTAATTTTAATTAATTTCAGACTATAGAAACCATACTCGTAGTTGTTCAGAATTGAATATGATATTCAGTCGGGCATGCTAATCTTTCACCTAACCTTGCCAATATATCACTCTACAAATAACTTTTCTTATGAATGTTATGTTTGTGTTTTATTGGAAGCGACGATTTATAGCTGTTTAAGCTACCGCCCCAGTTATGTAAATCAGAGCAGAAAGTAATAAATCTACTCGCTCATGTTTACATGTACCCACGGCCTGATAGGTACTTTGGCCAGAAGTAAGTAAGTGCACGTTGTATTAGTCGTCTAGCAACCAGGAGCAAATTGTGACTCTCATTGATTTGCCTAGCGACCAGAAGCTAACAGAATTGCTTTGCTTTGCAACTAGGGACTAGCTGTGTACACGTGCATTGTTTTGTCTAGTAGTCAGGGGCTGTGTGCCTAGGCGAATCTAGTTGCCTAGCAACCGGGGGCTAGCAAAAGTTTATTAGCATCGTATTGCCCAGCCACCAGGGGTTAGCAGTAAAAACTCTCATTTTATTGCCTAGCAGCCAGGGGCAAAAGTATGTTTCTGTGCATTGTATAGCCTAGCACTGTATACGTGCTTCTTTTTTCTTGCTAGCAACCAGAAGGTATCGTTGTATTTCATTGCCTAGCAACCAGAAGGTATCGTATTTCATTACCTAGCAACCAGTAGGTATCGTTGTATTTCATTGCCTAGCAACCTGAAGGTATCGTTGTATTTCATTGACTAGCAACCAGAAGGTATCGTTGTATTTCATTCTAGCAACCAGAAGGTATCGTATTTTATTCTAGCAACCAAAAGGTATCGTATTTCATTGCCTAGCAACCAGAAGGTATCGTTGTATTTCATTGCCTAGCAACCAGAAGGTATCGTTGTATTTCATTCTAGCAACCAGAAGGTATCGTTGTATTTCATTACCTAGCAACCAGAAGGTATCGTTGTATTTCATTGCCTAGCAACCAGAAGGTATCGTTGTATTTCATTGCCTAGCAACCAGAAGGTATCGTATTTCATTACCTAGCAACCAGAAGGTATCGTTGTATTTTATTACCTAGCAACCAGTAGGTATCGTTGTATTTCATTGCCTAGCAACCAGAAGGTATCGTTGTATTTCATTACCTAGCAACCAGTAGGTATCGTTGTATTTCATTGCCTAGCAACCAGAAGGTATCGTTGTATTTCATTCTAGCAACCAGAAGGTATCGTTGTATTTCATTGCCTAGCAACCAGAAGGTATCGTTGTATTTCATTGCCTACCAGCTAGGGACTAGCATTGTATACGTACACCGTGTTTGTTGCTAAGCTTCAGTGTGCTAAGTTGTCTAACAATCAGGAGATTCCATTTATAATAATTGTCTTCTCATTGGTTGGCGTTTATGTAGTTCTATCTCCCCTTTGTCAATGATATTCTTATGTGTTTGAAGTCAGACCTAGTTCCATACTTTATGAACCTGTCTACACTAAACGCACCCTTGGATATAAAAATAATACTAATTTGATGTAAATGGTTGGCACCCCAAAGCGAGACAGATAAACAAGGAACATCCCAACTTGAATAGACAGCGTAGTAGTGGACGATGATAAATGAATTAATAAAACTTCTTGCCCCAATGTGGTTGTGTAGAGAAGCTAGCATGCGTTCGACGGAGAAGAATTAACATAAGAGCGAGGGGGGAGGGGGACCTTGGCAGACGAAATGACTGGGTTACAAGGAGAGTAAACGAGGGGAACTTGTTGGTCGGTTTGAGGGGGGAAGGGTGAAGGGTTTGAGTAAAGACACAACAATCCTTTTATGGCAAGTACCTTATTTGGTGGGTGTTGTGTTGTGTGTGTGTGTGTGAGCCAGCAGGTTTCTGTAGGGCGTGTTCATTCTATATTACACTGCAGCATGGGGACTACTGTTTCTGTGCTGCCATCTGGCGGGTATATGAGCAACACTTACATACAGAGGAGAAGGGAACACGCAGGCGTTCACCTAATTACAATGTGTTGAATATTTTGAAAATGGAGGAAGGGGATATTTTTGTCTTACTGTGGTATTATTACTTCGTTTTGATTTGGTCGTACTTGTTGATTGACTCCTTTCGTCTGATTTTTTTTGTCTTACTATCCCGTTTTTTCCCCCTTATCACCCCGTTACCACCCCCAATTTTCGTGGAAGGAGAATAGATACAGTTTAGGAAAAAAACACTCTTATTACAACTGACCGAAAGTCCTAACCTTATCACCCCGTTTTCGGTAATTCTATCTTTTGCTGAGTGACGCCTTGAAGTATGCAACCGGCGAAGCGGGGTGGAACATTTAACATTCCACTTAATAACCGATGTTAATAAGGCCAAGAAAGTAGAGCTAGAGCTGAGTTTATATTCATGCATAACACCTAATACATAGTGCGCGAGAGGTTTGTTTTTTTAGCAGCACTACCCGCTCGGCTTATACGCCTTTCTACTAATTACGACCCGCCTCGGTGGCATAATTAGCTAACGCGCTAGTTTCGTGTTGAGATAGACTGCCGATGACGAGGAGATCTAGGTTCGAATCTTGCTCGGGTGAACTGTGGGTGGTTTTTCCTAAATGGTTATCCACTATCCCTCCACGCAAATGCGGATTCACTTAATCTATATTCAACCCTCCCAATTCCCAACTCATTGGTGTAGTTAGTACATAAGTGTACAACCCGAACGGGTAGTAATATGCGGTGCAAAGTAGTTTTATTGATTAGGAAGCTTACATTTAGAAGAGTTATACCTACATATGCATGGAGGGAAAGTGGAAAACCCTTTAGGAAAAACCAGCCTCAGTACACCAGACCGAGATTTGAACCTAGAACCCCCCGTCATCGGCAGTCTAGTCTACTGCGAGAGTAGCTCCATAGATTGTGCGGCCACCGAAGCGGGTCGCAAGAAGTTGAAATACATTATTTTCAATGGTAGTGTTTATAATCGATATTAGTGAATTGTAATATAGTTAATCTTTGAACGTGTAGCCTATCAGCCAATGAGAATGCGAGGAAAGGATATAGCCAATTAAACGCCAGTGTACAAGCAGACGAAAATAATTGACTTCTGTGTAGATTTTCATGTTTGTAATGCCTTATGGTAGCCATACTTGTTTGCTATTCACAAATTTTATCTATTATAAGTATTATTGCTGAAATGTGGGGGTTTCCTCTTTCGTGATGAACTAACGTCCGGGGTCTGGTTGTTGTGTTTGTTCTAGATTTAAGTTGATGTTAGGCCATTTTCTATTAATAAAAGACAATTGATTTAAATAAGACTTTATACACTACTTTCCATTATAAACCGGTGCATTTTTCTTGTGGATTATGCACTGTACGAAATACACTATTTAATATTAGCTATGCATTAATATAAAACCCAGGCTAAGAAACTCTAGTGAAGCAATAGATTAATTGCTTAAAGTCCCCCTCCCCTCGCACTAATATTTTATTTTTAGTTTTTATATGGTCTCATATCTCATTTTATTTTCATTTAGTGGGGTATTTTTTACAATGTCAGATTGTCATTTAATTAATTATTGTATTTCGAACCATAAAAACTTTGCCGCAGCTGCGCAACTTGAAGCGCCGCGTCCAACAAAGACCACACCTGAATCGTTCTATGTGATACAAGTATGAGCAAATCAAACTGTTCACAACTGTTGTAAATGTATTGTTAATTTTGTATTGCTAATGATTTGTTTTAAAATGTAAAGTCAGGGATTTTTTTTAAATCAAATTTCTGGAATGTTTACATATTCACAAAAAAAATATCTTGTAACAATATTGAAAATAATATTTTTCTTGGTGACCTGGTGGTCTAGGGGTAAGGTGTCAGACTTCTATGCTGGCGGCCGGGGTTCAATCCTCGGTCCCGGCACAGATTTATCTGATTACCAAACCCTTCCTTCACCTCTGACAAGACATCTTGTGAATGTGGGGAATGCCAGGCCTCCACCGTGGTTCGGATCCCACGTTAAACTGTAGGTCCTTCATTTCATCTCACAATCACCCTACCATTACACATTAGCGTAAGTGCGTATAACCCGAATGGGTAGTAAGACGCGGTGCTAATAATAATAATAATAATAATAATAATAATAATAATATTTTTCTTCCCGTTAATACATATCGTGAAATCTCATATAACACACTTATCTCTGTTGAGCATACTAATCTCAATTCTCAATGTCAACACTTAAGTTTCGCGTCATCTTTCCACCTGTCTACCACGCGTATTTAGCCAGTTTAGTCATGGATATGCGCATGCGCGAGAACTTGAGTGCATTACATAAAGAAGAAACTGAAAATATCATATTTCTCTTGATAGTTAAAAACTTTACTGTTGCAAAACCATCTTATAATGATGACCCAATATGTCCTCACTATCTAACTTCATTAGCACTACCAAATAGTCCATAGCTTTAGGCTGAAATCCTAAATCCCTTTTTAGAGTGACACAATTTTAGAATGTGTGTGTGTGTGTCTAAACATATTATTACATTCACTTGTGACCTTAATAAAATAATGTTTGTAATATACTTAATATCTATATGCATATATAGTTTGGCTGGATACCCTGTTATCGTTTTTGTTTTCATCCCTTTCACGTGTTTCACATTTTTAATTACACTAATGACGTGAAATTGAGCTAGGTATAATATAAGTTGAACTTTACCGCATTTATGTGGAGGCGTGAGGAACTATTTTAGGGAAAAAATGCAATATATCAAACCGAGACTTGAACTCTGATCTCGCCGTTATAAAACCTTTTTAAGATGAGTCTGATGCCTAAGTCCGTATACCCACTGGTTCGGGTAAGTAGTTTATAGCCTTGGTACTAAAACATTCTAATAAAACAAATTTAATCATAGTAGACATACTCCACTTTAGCTTTCAGGTGTATAGACATGTATTTCAGGTGAGTGACAACGTGTCATTGCTAAAAGTTAGGGGAACTATTATCTCGAGCTTATTACTCTCGGATCGAACAATAACTGAAGGACATGACTGTATTGCCGATAGCACTACAAATCCTTTAGTGTTTGGTCACTTTTAGACGTAGCCACATTCTGTGACGCAACTGAAATTGAAGAATAATAATCTTTTGGTATCAAACAGAGGAGGAAATTACATTTTCAGACTTGTCAACTTGGTAAATAAATAGATTGGCACTCTCTTCTTGAAAGAAGTCTATAAAAAAATACTGCTTTGATTTATTTTATATGATTATTCCAAAACATTATTTCGTGAATGTACGTACGCTCTGTTTATCCTGAAAAGTAGTAGCATGCTTTCATTGAGGAGCAAAAATGATTGCGATGCATTAGGCTAATACATTTTACGCAATGTATTATTTCTTATTATAAATAATTTCCTTGCTCAGTTTCACAATGGCTTATATAAAATAGGGTATTCCTGGTATTACTGCTTTCTACCTATCAGCGTGAACTGTGTGTACATGTGTACGGAATGTCTGTGTGGTCCATATTGTATGCGAGTCTTATTGAAGCCAGACCTTGAAACGCTTTCCTTGACAGCTTGTGTCTATCAGATCTCGCTTGACACACAGCGAATCTCAAAGAATAATAATAAATAAATAAAACGTTGCTTGACAACCAACTCGCTCGATACATTCAGGACTACCTCGTTAACCTTTTTCAACTCGGCTTGCTTTGTTTCTTTCTCTCTCGACTAGCTCGTTCCCTTGAGAAAAAAAATTCCCCTCTCCATCTATTTTTTTTATTACCAACACAATTTTACAAAGCTTGTGATATAAGTAATTTTTCCTTTGGCTAGTTTTATGATGGTGTTGATAAAACGCTGTACTTGTTTGGCACTCAATTAACCCCGGACCCCTGTTCTGTTCGTAGAATGATATTTTCACCTAGACCTTGACTGACTGGTTAATATTATGTCCCAAGATTTGAGCTACTTTTAGATCTATTGTATTATTTACTCCTTTGTATTGTTTCGAGTTTATTTAGAGCAGAGCTTAGAATAGGTGGTTTTTACATTTCGTTGGAAGGATTGACCTTACACAATGATTCATTTTCAGCCGTAATTCTTAAATAAGGAGCCATAACAAGTTAAATTTAACAATCAAACTAGTGGTGCTAAGGCCACAATTTTGTAGATATAGATGTAGATATATTTGTAGATACAGGAAGGCACTGTATTTGTAGATTCAGAAATACCAAATTTCCCATTTTTTGTGTGATAGTGGAACAAACCAATCGGGAGGCCGGGGTTTGATGCCCGACTATAGCCGTGCGTAGGGATATTTTTAAACTTTGATTTCAGATCCTATCCCCGAGCGAATATTTGTTCATTTTAGAGCTTTTAACGTGTGTTGGATAATATACTATAATCGATTGTGACCTATGGCCATTTTGTATAAATACATGTGTTTATTTACATTTTTAGATAATAAGTGGTATTAGATTTAATAAATCTACCTCACATATCTAAAATGAAGGAAAGATAGTTTTACATTTACTTTAAAAAAATTCTTCTACCCCTACTTAAAACTTATTGCAAAATGTAAAATACTCTTTTAAGCATGATATTTTTATAGTGATGTAAGGGTGCTACTGCGAGTTTAATTCTAGATTTTTTTCAAACATTCTATTTGGAAAAAAAATCTAAAATTGTTTTTTGTCCCTGCAATTTTAACATGGGCTATAGTTATAATTTAGATTATGATATTTATATGTTATTGTATCGTGATCAAACTAAAAAGAAACATTTATTTTCTATAGGTAAAAATTTCAGTTAGCTTGTACGATCGGGTTTTCTGATGCCTCGTTATTTTTTGAAGAGGTTCTTTTTGCTCTGCCTCAATGTGTGTGGGGCTTGTATGGAATGTTTGCTGTAAGATTCCTAGTAATTACTAAATGTTTTCAACAGTTGGTCGGCAGGTGGTCTATGTTTGTGTCCTTGTTTAGGAGGTGTTCTTTTGTTTTATTTGCATACACCTATTGTGATATTCTACCTTCTTTCATTGTGCTCGAAACTAAAAACATGTCTCGCTATCTCCCTGGCTGACACTTTCATCTGCCACAAACATATTTCAGCTAATATTGCAGAGAGACGCGTTGTTTAAATTACATCTTCACTCCATATTAAAATATGGCAAGCACTTCAAATACCAAATAATCTAGCGGAACAATACAAATAATCGTTATTTTAGCTCTCTTGTACAATTATGTTGTAATGTTTCCCATGATTAATTGTATAATAATTAGGTTTTAATATAAATACAAGCTATAAGCTGGCCAACTAGTTAGTTTTTCAAAAACGCCTTCTTTTACTTACCTGTTGATAAAATTAGGTAAATATTAACGTAGTAATTAACCACCCTGGGCTTGTTTGCTTGTTACAGGTGTCCGCAGAACTATGGACGCGCTGTTAGCCCTGGACACCCTAACGTCACCCACCAAGTCTCTTCCCCCTCCTTCCTCCCTTTCCCCACCCCCGAGTTTCTCCCGTCTCCCGCCAGATGGACACGAGTTCCCTCCCAACTACCAGGAACCCAACAACCACTTCAGTGTAGGAATCCCTGCCATTATAGAGATGGATCTCTCTCTGGACAAGACGACCGTGTCTTCTAATGGTACACCCTTGTTGATGAAGGTCAAAAAAGACGCGTCTCCACCGCCCCCGCCGCTGCCAACCTCGGGTCCACCCCCGAGGAAACTATCCGCTCGTCAAGATCCGATAGATTTCCTCCAGACATCCCCGGAAAGAAAGTTTTCTACTAACTCCACCTCCTCCGGTACAGATGACACCCCAATTACAGTAAGGACTACGTCATCTAGGGTCGCCAATTGGCGCAAGGACGAGAAGAGCGAGAAGAGTGTGAGGGACAAGATAGCCATGTTTTCATCCGTCCAGGATGAACCATTAGTGCCCGAGGTTTTATATCCCACACTCCCTAAAAGACTGAGTAAGCACACCAGCTCGGACAATGTATTCTATCAGGGCGAGGACTCCTTCGATAGTTCTAACAAGATCATATCTAGGTCAGCTCTATCCGTGGACAAGGCTGGCCAGCATAGCACATCTTATCGAAACTCCTCCCCCGCCTCATCCCAACCCTCATCTTTGTTTGGTATAAAATCGCCCGCTGTATACAACAGCATGAGCGATGTTTCTGCCATGTCCCCACACCCCGTTATCGAACACAATGAGCCTCCAAGGTCGTTGGACTTTGCCTCTAGAACACAAAGTTCCATGGACCTCACGTCTTCGTCTTCTTCGGCGTATTCCTCTGCCGGTTCTCCAGATTCCTCTCTTTCCTCGACCACATCTTACAGTTTGGGCTACTCCAGCACACTCCCTAGAAAACTAAACACCAACCGCCAGCCGCAGCAACTCAAACCAGAGGTAAAACTTCCTGATACCAATCAGAAGCTTAATAATGGAGTTTCTAGAGCCAACAGCTTCTCCGTTTCAAATAACACCCTTCACACACGGTCTCAAAGCCTGGTCGATATTGGATCAATCCCTTCTTACACTAGTAAAAGGAACAGTATAGGCCAGGTTAGTGGTTATAGCAAACAAAACAACTCCGAGGACATGAGGCGCGCCTCTCTCAATGCTCTAATTGAGCAGCGCAGACGTGGCATAAGCAAACTGCGAGGGTTAGTCATACCTGAAAAGGTGACAGAAGTTGCGATGAGCCAACCCATAATTGATTTGCCAGAAATAAAGAGTCGCGACTCCATTTTGGTGTCAAAACCACCTGTAGTTTCTTCTAACAACGATGTACGGCCTTATTCCAGGCAAACCATAAGCACTAATAGGTGGACTACAAATACGGATAGCTTTGTACCGCAGGACAAAACTTCAACTTCTAGCTTGATTGGCTCTCCTCCGTGGAAAAGTCAATCTTCAGCCGCTAACTTGCCCAAGTATTCCCCAGCTTTTAAGAGAAAGAGCTTAACATTATATGGAGTGCCATCCTCTACTTCTTCCGTTTCTTCGTCGCTTAGTTCCAGTAGGGAAGAACTGAGGCCCATCTTTGATGGTGGCATCAACAATAACAACCAGAAATTATCGCCACCCCTGCCTCCTTCTAAACCACCTCGTCATTCTACAGGAAGCTTCCCGTCCAACTATAACATACCTTTCCTGCTACCGGAACCTCCCAAGTCTTTGGAGAGCATAACCTCACCTACAAGGTCAGACTTGAGTTTTGAATACGTAAGCAGTTGTGGGAGCTCTCCTGACTTGAGGGTTACTGCGCCCACAAACGTCAAGGAAGACGTAGTAGTGCCAGTAACGATCAGAAATGGACGACCGACTAATGGGGACTACTACACTAACGGCTCTAAACCAAACAGGCTGTCACCCACCAGTAAGAACAACCTATCTGATACAGGCAGGTCCGGGGAGGACGACAGTGACAATGATTCTGCTGTCAGCTCTAGTCGCTCTAGCATTTCTCGTGAGTACTCTCCGCCAACTTCTCCTCTCCCCGATAGCCAGAATAGATCGGATGACTGCCAGCACCCTCTACTAGCAAACCTGCCATCCTCCGGTGTCGCGGGAGAAAAACGCCCATTGAGAAGAACTCTTTCTTCCGAGACGACGGCATCAGTGGCATCTTCAACAACGTCCACACTTACGTCTGGGTCCCAAGCGAGCTGCTCTAGTAATGGTAGCTCCAGTGATAGCAACAAGCGTGTCCTTAAAGCGCAAAGTGTTGAAGCCATAAATAGGAAGAATGTCCTATCTTCTGCAAGGTACAGTAGTGGAAAAGATTTTAAGATTGGCTCTCCTCTAATTCAGAGGAAATTTGACGAAGATAACGATGGCAATGTGAATATAATTAAAAAACAGGAACCGAGTAAACTGAGTCTTGTTGAGAACAATGCTTCCGATTACCTTCAGTATGACAAAGATAGCCCCATAGACCATATCTCTGACCACAATATTGACACAAGCACACACAAAGATGCTATCCACTACAGAAACTTGTCCTTAGATGAAACGCCAAACGCGATGACAAACGTAATATATTTCGAAGTCCAAGAGCCTGAGAGTCTAGAAGGTGCGTTTGATAGTAGTATGTTGATTGCCAGTGAAAAAGAGCACACCGCCAACACGTATAGCATGATTACCCCAGTTGTAGAGCACGAAGAACTTATACAGGTAAAATCTGTACCTCTGCCAGCTCCAAGAAGGTCCAACATACCAACTCCAGTCAAAATAAGCAATGGAATTACAGTGGAAGAATCCCCCATTACTGGAGACAGGTGGACAGAACTCGCTAAGAAGTACGCTAAATCTACAGGCGATGAAGGTGACAAGAAAGTATCTAAACTACGCAGACAATCTAGTGACGATGTAACAGATCTACCAAGATACGAAACAAAAGAGTTCACGCTCGATTTGAAAAATAAAAGCTTAAAGATTGACACAAAACCAGAAGAATCTAAGTCTTCGCAAGATAAATTCTCTGAAATCACTAACACTAAAAATGACGATTCGTTCGTCGGTAAGAAATCTGAAGTTCCACCTAGTGTACCTCCGAAACCTCAGCAAAGGAAATCATCAAACGCCGGAAGTGATAAGGTGGAATCTCCCCACGCAGAGAATAACAAAGAATTGTTAGAGGCGGACCTGATGACCATATTGACGGGGAAGGCATCCAAAGATCCGAATATCGCTATGCAGTTAAGAGAACGACGGCGAAGTAAAGACTCTGGGAACCAAAGACCTTCCATGAGCATCGAGCGAAGTGCGTCCTCAGAAGTTATTCTTCCGCACAGTGGCGAGAAAATGTCAAAAACTGGAGAACGGCTTCAAGAAGTAATCAGTCCGTCAGCGACCAGTAGGATCCCAACGGTGGCCTCAAGGAATGTGGCCAACCGACGTTCTGTGAGCGTCAATGATATCAGAAAAGCGTTCGAGAAGGCGGAACTTGCTCTTGCCAACACAGGGAGAGCTGGTGGTGGCTCGAAGACCTCCTCTGTGATCACCAGCAGCAATGGTATGGCTAACCACCACGCCAGAGTGTCCTCCTTGGATTCAACGACCAGTGACGACAGTTTCGCCCCGATCCCGGGAGTGTATGGGTCTGTTTCCAGCCTTCAGAAGGAACAATTTGGCAGTGTCACTTCCATCGCGTCCTCGACGAGCCTCATCTCTCAACAGGTCAGTCTAATTCATAACTGCACAAAGTTTACAAAGTGTTCCAGTTATATTATTACCTTATTATTATTTTGATTACTTTTTTTAAATGTTATCTTTGAAATAAATAACACTTAAATACACTGCATGTAAATTAACTACAATTTTTACCTAATTTTATTTAAATTGAAACTTAAGAAGTGTGATTTCCAAATTACTCTTATTACACTTCAAATGTCTTTTACTTGTATCATAAATTATTTTATTGTTTTCAACATAAAAAAATTCCTTTAATATCATATTGTTTCATATATTATTCTATTTCAGTATTATTCAACCCTTTTTGGTTTTACATATCACCTAAGATGACTTTGCGGACTCCACTATTGTTCTAAATGATTCAATAAAAATAAAATGTTTTGTTTAATAATATAATATTCTAATTTTTTTTTATATTGACTGATATTATGACTAAATTGTTAATAAAAATAATATCTACCAAACATTAATCTCCATTTTTAACTTAATTGTTCAAACACCATTAATTATTCTCTAACTTTGTATTTATACTTATTTTTAATGTGTTTTATGTTATTTTAACTATATCTAATATTTTAATTGCAAACATTTTTACACCTAATATTTTCAATTCTAGATTATATCTTAATTTTCACTCGTTACATTTGCCTGACTTTTCTTTATCATTCTCATATTTTTGTGACCCAATAAATTACAATTTTTCTTTTCAGGTCTTATATTATCTTTTATAATGCTCCTTATTTACAAACTTTTTTGTGTTTTCTAAAATGTTTTTACTATTTTTATTATCATTTGGTATTTCCAATAAATAGATACATTTTTTAAAATCTTACTACCCCTTCAAGCTATATGCATATATATTAATTATACTAATATGCTAGGTATGAGAGAGATTGAATTGGAAGAAGTCTACCCGCATTGGCGTGGAAATAAATAATGGAAAAACATTTAGGAAAAACCACCCTCAGTACATCCGACCGGGACTGGAACCCCGATCTTCCTGTCATCCACATTCCAGTCTATTCCAAAAGTGACATCTTAGACTATGCGGCCACCGAAGCGAGTCAATGAAATTTAAATTAATTAAAAAGAATAGCATTAATTACCACTAGTAAATATATTTTAAGCTTCTTTCTGATTCCTACAAGCAGATTAATCTTTATTTCTGATTAATTATTTTGTTTTGAAATATGGCTGAATGATCAAAAATGTATCTTAATTTTACTAGCATAGAATTTATTTATATTTGTTAGGAACAAAAAATACAATATCTTGTATAATTTTCTGTATGTAGAATTTTGAAGTCCTACCTTGACAGTCTCAGCTATGGATCTATCATATAAGTTTCACAATAGTAGAAACAAGCAAGGTATGCTTACTACCCTCCAGGGTAAACATTAGAAAATCATTACGAGGAATTTGGTTGAGATTGTATGTCAGTATCTTGATCAAATTAAACTTAAAACAAAAAGTTCTATGAATTAGACAGAATCAAAGTATGCATTTAATAAATGTGGCTGTATTATTCATCCTCATCAACTGTTTTCAATTAGTGGCTGGCTCACTTTAGTAAAATGCCTCCATCTATCTCCATCCTTCCACCATTCTTCCTCCTAAAATTTCTTCCATTCTTCTCCTCTCACTTGAACACTTTCTGTTATCTGGTCCTCCCATCTCTTTCTTTGTCTCCTTTACGGTCTTTTTCCTACAAACTTCATTTCTATCATCTTCTTTGGCATCCTTTCTTCTTCCATCCTCATTACATGCCTGTACCATCTCAGTCTTGATTCCTCTATTATCTCATGTACTCCTTATACCCCCATTCTTTCCCATATAACTTCATTCCCATGGCCTCCACTTTCCTAGTCTCTCTCACATTCACTGTCCATGTTTCTGCTGCATACGTGACAATGGGTACAAAGTATGTCCTGTACAACACTTGCTTACACTTCCAGGGCACATCTCTTCTCCAGTGGAGGTCTCTTACACACCTATAGGACAACTCTTCCTGCTTTCCTCTTTTTATTAGATCCTCTTTACCATCACCTTTCTCCTCAATCACGCTTCCCACTTCCTTGTGTGGCTCTATTAAGTATGTTAAACAGAGTTGTGAAGCAATTTTTCTATGATTATTAATTTATCGACCCGTCTCGTGTTGTCAAACAAGGTTGTGTACACTGTTATCACTAGGTACTAACATGGTTTGTCTATCTGTGGCGTGTAGGAGTTGCAGTCCCTGATTGATGAGGCGAACCAGGTACTAGAGGAAAACGGTGGTTACTCCACACCAGTGTATGAAGTGTTAGTGATCGTACTCCACAGAGAGACGACAGGGGGCAGTATTGGCATCACACTGGCTGGAGGGGCAGATTATGAAGCCAAGGAAATCACTGTAAGTACTAATATTTTAAACATCCTTACATACATTTCAGGGGTAGATTCACAGGCTCTCCCACAAACATTTTATTGATCTGGAGATGTGTAGAAGTCCTTATTATTTTATTGAATCCAAATCTTATATTAAATTAAACCATATAAATAATTTTAAAGTATTCATCATCATCATCATCATCATCAACAACAACAACTGTTTCAAGCCTATGGCCCTGATAAGTTTTGTAAAATATTTTAAAGTGAAAATTTTTAAAATTAAATTTAGTAAAAAATTGTTTAAGGTTTGGTGCCACCAACAATTACTACTTTGTTTGTCATATCTATTGCGTCATAAACAACAAGGACTATTTTTTAGTAAATTAATTATATTAATACAATTTGGTCCTCTTTGATGATTTGGTTACCCTCCTAACTACACAAATCTATAATTACTTTTATTGATTACCTAAAATTGTTATATCAACTCAAGGTCTTCGTAAATATATTCAAGATACCCTTTTTGTTTTTATGAATCCCTAATCTCTCGAATACCATAGGATTCGTGGAATCAAGTATCCCATCTCTAATCTAAACATCTTTGAAAATTAAAAAAAAAAATCTCTTCTTCATTATCCAACTGCTAACATGACTAATGTACTAGGATTGAGTATACATCATTATGATAGGAATGCAAAGATGTTTTATTTATTAGCTTAGTTTGAAAACACTTATGAGTAACAGTGGACAATCTCATAGACAAAAATGTAATCAAACCACTTCAGTGGACAAACTATTTAAGTTTCACTCTCATGTTAGACTGGCCTGCTGATGATGGGGAGATCAGCGTTCAAATTCTGGTTGGGTCCTATTCTCCTTCCACACAAATGCGGGTAGACTACCTCTAAATTACTTCCTTCCTTACCCCTACCCTATTAGAATAATGATCATACGTGTGTATAACCTGAACAGGTAGTAAGACACAGTGAATAAAAAAAAAATCATTTGTTTAGTTAAATCTAGTTTATCTTACTGCATAAAATGTTGTCATGTAATGTTTTGTAATGTGTTCTCCTTCTTTTGGAGAAGGGGGGGAGGAGGGGTCGCATTTGATTTATCATTGTGGTTTCCCCATCCTATCTTCCCTTTAATGTAAGTGCATTTTCTCTAAATTACCTTCTTAAACCCTACCACTCAGAATAAGTTGTTTATGTCTATTTGTTTGCCCCATCTTGTCTGCGAGTGTGTCCTAATTGTATCAGGAATTTGAAGAATTCAACAACAACTTCTCAGCGAATGTAGATTATAGTTGAAGTGATAATAAATCTCAACAAAGCATATATATGGTATTAATATAATTGATCTGTAATTTGTTTTTATCAGGTTCACAAGGTCTTAACAGGAAGTCCAGCGGACAAGGACGGAAGATTTCAGAAAGGTGACCGCATCCTCTCTATCAATGGCCGCAGTATGAAAGGAGTCACTCACAGGGAAGCCCTCAACATACTCAAGGTAACTTACATAAAATACTTGTATATTTTATCGACAGATGATTTAATAATTTATAAATATTAGTTCCGTTATTAACAACACACATCACATTTATAACTCTTATAACTAAGGTAATGGCTGTTTGAATTGGAGCTTAAGGGTGTTAGATGGGGGAACACTGGAAGCATTGCAGCTATTTTGAAATTCTGGATTATTCACAAAGTGGTTTGACATTTCTTAAAATGGTTCTCAACAAAATGTAGGGTTATTTTTTGACCAGTTAAAGAGTTTAAACTTTAAATTTAAAGGTTTTTTAAAAAAAAGTCTGGTAACTTATATAAAACCTTAAAAAACAATTCTGCATTTACTTCAAATTTTCTGTTATGATCCTTTCAACAAATGTTCTAGGTCTCTATCATTTTACTTTAATCTCACAATTACAAATATTGGCGTAAAGCATAGTAGATTTTTTTTAACTAACCTTAAAATTTAAACTTTATAACTAGATTTTTATACCTTTGAAAACCATATTTAAAAATATAAAACTACTTCTTCAAAAATGCGGGATTTCCAAACACATAAAATACCCTCCCCATTTAAGAGCTTTAAACATATTTTTTTAAATCAAATAGTTTAATAATAATACAATATTGAATATGTTATTATATTCAGGGCATTGGTTGTTATATATCACTTATTAGACCACCATTCACTTCACTAAAGGAATTGGTTTTTAATTTTCACAACTAAAATACAAATACACCTAAAGGGATAAAAAAAAGTACAACAATAAAAAGTTTGAGCTTAATTTTCGGTAGAAAATTTAACTGCAAATATTAAAAATTGAACTCCCACTTGTTGTATTAGTACAACTGTGAAGAAATATTTTAATTTAGATGGTAATTAATTTGGAAATCGATAGCTAAACTGAAACTGAATTGAAATTACTAAACAATAATAACCTGATGAAATTAATTTTTTCAATTGCTAATTTCAAAGCCAGTACCAGTATGAATGTATTAAAATATACCTTTTCTGTTTAAATGGAGAATCAAAAAACCTAAACAAAATAATTCTAATTGGTTATACATTCCCAATATCATCTCTATATCTGCCATTTAATATTGTTCTAGCATAGCAAATGTGATTCTGTTGGTGCTATTTGTTATCTAGTAGCACAATTTGAAACTTAAGTAAAATCAGTCCCTATAATCCTTGCATATTCCAGCATCACTAAAGTTTTTCCGCCATTGATGCATTTACTCTTTTAAGAATTTGATACAAATATCAAATGTTCAGGAAGGTTAAATTTTAAACTATTTTGTATTTTTTCTTAATGTTTCCATGGTTGGTATTTGAAGTAAAACATTTTTCAGCATTAATTAATTTGTTGCCAACATTTCAACAGTCGTTATAGCAGCCATCTCCTATTATGACATCCAGAATATGGCAGTTTATTAATGCCATTCTAAACTACATTAATCATTTTATATCAATGCAGGTCACGATCAGAAAATGTTTCACTTATTTATTGTATTATCAGTATTAGAAGTAGCCTGTTCTAAACCTAATGATTGTTTACAGGCACCTCGGACAGAGGTGGTTCTTGTAGTGTCGAGAACTCGCCCAGACTACGATGGAGCTCCCTTATCTATTGACGACTTTCCTCTACCTAGTGTGAAGAGCTCCCTTGGTAGTACCAGACCTCCTAGGATACCAGAGCAGCCCTTGGATGGATCCACAAACTCTTCCATCGGTGAGCTACCTTAAGTTAAAATGTAATGCTGAGAGATAAAGATGATGAATAATCACACGTCACGCAGTTTCAACTATACCGCTGTGTTCCGCTATGGCCGTCTTAGAGTATCTCTAGGGCTCTCTAGTTAAATCTCAAGCAAAGACTTATTAGGCAGGACAAGTGTGGTTCTGCCTCTGCAAAAAGTCTTCAACATAAGTGGCTGGAAAAAAAACCATTGTCTCTATCAATAATCTAACGTCTATTGGAACTTTGAGGATTATATTTGCACTACTATAAATAAGAGGGTTATTACCTAGTTAATAAGGAAATTCCTACACTTGTGAGCTAAGGGAGAATTCTATTGTTAAATCCAAAACAAAACCATATAACATGGACCCAAGTGCTCAAATTGATAGCAATTGGCCTCTTATTGTAGGTTAAAAATGTTAATCAAATGTAATTTTAAAACACAATAATCTACCGGTTGTGAATTTTAATTTTAAAATACTGCTGTCTAAATTGAAAGAAAACGGTGTTGATACAATTTTCATCATATGTCACATTAACACTTTTGTTGCTACCGGTAACTCATACAATTCACCAAGTCTAGTAACAAAGTTGATGAATTGTTTCACTGTTTGCAAATTACTACAATGACTTATATTTCAATATAATATAATGTTCTGAGACAGAGTAGATTGATTGTGTTGATAGAAGTGTGATCAAATCAAATTTTAAACTTATGAATTGAACCATTTTAAATTAAAGTTATTTGTATCGACACAATACTATTGACTTACCTAACAACCCAAATTATCATTGAACTAGTTTAGTTCAGTAAAAACTATTTATAATTATTATAACTTGTGTCAAACCACTATATTTATTTAGTGCTAGTCTCTGTGAGGTGTCTTAAGTGGATTTCAAATTATTTAACCTACATTAACACAACAAAATATATTCTTTCAACTCATTCATTCATGGCAGCACATTCCTATTTAAGAACGTTTGAAGACAGTATATTTTAAACCATGGGTTGGTAACCTTTTTTATATCATGGACTATATGGACATAAACTAAATGTGGAGATAATATTTCAAATCATATTCTCAAACAGTAATTAGTTATTAGTCTATTTCTATTAACACATTACTAATATTTTAACTATATATTCTCAAATAGTAAATAGTTATTAGTCTAGTTTTATGAATGTAATGCTAATATTTAAATTTTATACTTTCATACAGTGTAATTAGTTACTGGTCTATTTTTATTAACACAATTCTCTGTTTGTCAAATCTTTTGCGGGCCAGATAAAATCAGTTGGTGGGCCCTAGGTAGCTGATTGCTATTTTAAATTATCAAATTCGTTCATGTCTTAGACTGTACTAATTTTCTGTATAGATGAGAGTGACAGCAAGGTGCTTCGAGGCCCACCTACCTTAGTGACCTTGGTAAAGGATGGGGCAGGCTTGGGCTTCAGTCTTGAAGGGGGTAGGGACTCCCCTCTAGGAGACAAGCCCCTTACCATCAAGAAAATATTCACAGGTATGTCTTAACTTGGCAACAAACTGGAAAACTCGCTGTGTAGTTACTTTTTCTGATTCTTCACTATCTCTCTTCTGTTTCCTTGCTCCTAATAAATGAAAATTTGTTATACTGGTTGGTGATAAATAAGGTCCAGGCTTTGATGTCTTAAAAAAAATTAGTACTTTACAAAAGAATTAACTGAAAATAAGAACAAAAACTCTTAATAAATGCACATGATTATATCAAACATAAACTTTACAAATGGAAACCAAATATATATATGCAATAAAAAGCCTTTTACAACTAAACTCTTACATTCTGCTAAGTCTGATATTAATTTACAATTAATATCTGCTTCAGAAATAATAGCTACCCCTTCCGATGCAACCCTCTCCGCCTTAGTTGCAGTCTCTCACCAGGAATGTGTATTTTACAACCTTACAAACAAAGAAGATACAAAGTTCATTGCCTAGATTGTCCTCTTATTCTGACAAATGTGCAATAGAATAATTTATGTTTGAGTATTTATGCGTTTATAAAATATCAATAGTTTTTTTTAAAACTTATTCAATTCAAAATGTATTCAAGGCCAAGTAAATATAATATAAAAATCCAAAAGAATTAGCTATAAAAAATTATTTTCAGAACCAGGTGATAATGAACCGAATTTAAATATGCCTACCCATGAGCATTGTCTGTGATGTATAAAAAAAATTTCATCCCTAATTGAGCCTTGTTTAAACAAAAATGCTTTAAAATATTTGGAATGTACAAAAGTATTAGGATGGTGTACGGGGGCGACGTGCTTAATTTTTGTAGTCATGTCCTGTGAAGCCATTAATTTGAAAGAAAGAGTTAATACAGGATACTAGGTCCAACCTCAAGTTGGTATCAGTGGTGTGTCAAAATAAGGAACATGGGATTCTTTGGGATGTGGCGGTGACGTTTCTCGGTGTCCTTTCACACTAATTGTGAAGAATGAGAGTACACATACTGCACATATTATGCTGCTTGTGTGAAGTGTGTGTGTATGCCTTCTGTTTAGCAGTAACATGCATCATAAGAAGCAACTTAAAAAAGTATGTATGTTACCCTTTTTCGCCGGGATTTAAGAGATCAGTATATATGTTTTTTGTGTGGGTCTAATAATCCTTTCAGACAATCTGCTTATTTACTCTTGTAGGGTGTAGATAAGGAAGGTATAATTTAGAGGAAATTTACCTAAATCTTTGTTGAGAGAGAGTGAAATATATAATAAAACCCACCCTCAGTACATTGGTATATAAACCTCTCTCCCTTTGTTAGTAGCAATCCAGACTAATTCGACTCGTGAGACCATAAACTACCTATGTATTTGGGTAGTATGTATAGTTAAATTGTCCCTGCATTAATGAAGTCGAGCACACTTATAACAACATTTTAAGAATCTACTGATTTTGTTTGTTATAATAACTTTTAATAAAAATCGAAATGAGGATAGTAGAGTAGGGCTAAACACTAGAATATCATACATCCAAAAGTTAACAGTTAAATTACAACACATTACAGTAATTTTCAGAGAATGGAGCAGAACAGCATAATAAAGTTAGACATATTAGGAATTATGTTGTTTAATAAATACATTTCTAATTAATCCAATAGGGGAAGTAACAAATACTTTTTTGCAAATTATAGCCAATCTCTGGCCTAAGCTATATTATGTTTTCGCTAGCATCGCTATTTCATGATTATGGCATGTCATATTTATTTATATTCTTAAAAAAAAACATGAAAATGATTTACCAAATAAGAAAATTGAATTAATGTGTTAAGTGGTGTAAAAGATAAAAAATATGACTACTACTTTAAAGTTAGTCAAAATATGTAATTGATAAATTAAGACCAGTGGTTGAGAACCTACCACTGGAGGCCTGCACGTGCAGGGGTCGAGCATAAAAGTACCCCTGCATTGTAGGAGTTGAGTGTAAAAATACTTTTGCATTGCAGATGTTGATCCTAAAAGTACCCCTACATTACAGGGGTCGAGCATAAACGTACCTCTGCATTGCAGGGGTTGAGGAAAATATTTATTACTTCTACATTTTTGCTTAAGTTATCGCAGCTATTAAATGTATCCATAATTACTAATAAATTAAATGGGGACATAAAATTGCTGAACATCAATGTTTTTTAATGAATTATATACAAAATCTAAAAGTAACTATTTGGTAATTTCAATGGCAGCGTATTAATAATCCCCTTTGATAATATTATGTATGTGTAAGTTGGATGGTTGGTGTTCGGGCGCCAAGTCTTCACACAAGCCACAGCGTAATACAATACTAATGATATTAGCCTTTTCTGTGTCATTTTCTTTGCCCTTCTTATAGTTATTTGTTTCCCAGAAGCAATCTACAAGTTAATTTAAAAGGTGTTTGTCAAAAATAGTATGCTGATGAAAGCTATCAAGTGGTTTGGAATGAAGTTAAACTATAAAGTTATAAGTATCTCATTAGTTTAAAAAAATGAAAAAAAATTGTAGTCTATTAAAATGGTTTTTCAGAGGATATTTAAAACCATTTTATTTGAGCCAAGGCTAGGCTTACTTTTTGTATTTTTAAATTTAGTGACTATTTAAAAAAAATTTAAACCCACATTCACCATTATTATTTTAAAAATTTCAAAAGAGCTTATTGAGATACAGTAGAGTCTCAGAAACTGAATCTAACGTGGACTGAGATAGTGTCAAGTTATTGAAATATCGAGTTTTACGAATGAAATTGCATAAGATTCATGTTTACTAAAAATTAATAAGGATGAATCACAGTAAAGTATCACATATAATAGGTACAGTTGTACTGTACTGAAGTATTGTACGGTACAGTAACAGTAATATACTTAAAGTACAATATAGCCAGTGGCGGCTCGTAGCCAGAATTAGTGGGGGTGTTGCTCCAGAAAATGTTTAGCCTTGGTTTTAAAATTGTGTAAAAGGAAAAAAACATGTATAAAAAGAAAATTTATTCATGAACTTGATAAAATCTTAACAAAAAAAAACTAAACATGTTTCACTTACTTTAACTTAAATTGTTACAGCTCAAACTTGATCTATTCATTTAAAAATGAAATCCATTCTTCTTGTTTTAATTTGCGCAAAAAGTTCAATAATTTTCTCCTTGATCTCTGGATAACAATTGAGGAAATTTTTCTACATTGAAAGTACTGCAAGCACATTTAGTCTTTCTGTTAAATAAAAGAACCGAAAAAAAAAGAATCAAATAGAAAAGCTGGAAGCAGAATAATAATCTAATGCTACACTCTTCTACACTTTATCACATTCAAGAATATGGTACACGGTTTTTGGGCACAACACACACTGAGCACTGTGAGAGCAAAAGTGCTCTCTCTACCTGTCAGTTCTGCCTTACTCCCCACCCCCTTCTAAGTGCACATGCGCACAACAGTCAAACACAATTTTGCTGGCACTGTGAAGCGCACAGTTCCATACAAAGATTTTTGTATCTTTTTCATAAACTGGGGGATGGCTACTGAAGTACTGACATTAAGCTTAAGGAATATATATTGTACTACAAAAATAAAGAAACAATTAAAGAAAAAAGGACTCATATTAATTGATATTATTGATAATATCAAGTGTAAAATAGGGCGTGCTGCAGTCCGGCAGTGCCTATACATGAGCCGCCACTGAATATAGTACATGTTAATATAATGGTCTATATACAGAAATGCAGTACAGTACTGTATATATAATATTGTATTGGTTCAAAAAACACGAATGACCTTAGATTGTGATGACTGGCGCCAATAACTTTATGCACATCTGCTTGTCGAGTTACACGAAATGTTGAATGTTGAGTGTTGAGTGTTGAGTTTCCAGTTTCCGAGACTACTGTGTGTGTGTGTGTGTGTGTGCGTGCGTGCGTGTGTGCGTGCGTGCGTGTGTGTGTGTGTGTGTGTAGAGAGAGAGAGTTTTAAAACTGTTGTGCCTCCGGCAGAACCCCCAGAGTTTTAGATGCATTGGTTGGATAAATCATAAAATCTCCACCACTGATTAAGACCATAAATCAAAATGAATTTGTTTAGTCCAAACTCAATCAGTGAAAAAGTATTGAAAATAAGATTATTTTATTGATGATCGTAAGTAATGTAAAATGTAATGTAAAGATAAATTATGAACCAATCTACAGAATTATTATTGGAAGTTGTTTGGTAATTTTTTGGATGAATTTTATAACTAATGAATAGTATATTTTTCTAGAATGCCAAATTTTAGTGATGTTCACTAAATGTTGATGGTCGAAAGTGGGGTTCCTATATAATCAGGGTGTATTTATAGTTTATATTATCAACTACTTAGCCCCAATCTGGTTCCATTTCCCCATTAGAAACTGCACATGAACTGGCACATAAAACTTATCGAAGATAATTGACAAAACTTTTCAAATAGCACATGGACAGTAAAGTGTTTCATCTAGTTTCCCTGATTTCATTGACACAAACAGGCATACTCTTAATTATTTTTAGTAGGTAACCAATTCTTCTACTTGTAATTATAATTTTTATTTACTAACCAACAGGTGGTTCTGCTGAAAAGAATGGCTCCTTACATGCAGGCGATGAACTTCTCAATGTGAATGGAACTGACGTCACAGCCATGTCTCGTATTGAAGCATGGAGTCTGATGAAAAGGTTGCTGGATGGAACCGTCAGTCTCACTGTGCGTCACAATGTTGCCAACTGAATCAGTGGTCTCACCTAAATATCAGTGATTACAGAACTTGAATGTGCAATATATATTTTTGTACTAAAAATAACATTTAGTCTTTTCTATATTTCAGACTGATTAGTTATTTGTATTCTTTTAGTAATTTAGTTAGACCATAATGGTCAGTTTTTTCAGAAGCTTCCCCCCCTCCTTCATAATTAAAAGTATTTTTGTATGTGCGAGAATCCCAGTTCGATGTGAACACTATTACAAATGTGTAGTGGGTTTTGTGTAATTGAAATGAGAACAAGACTTATTTCTGCAATAAAAATTAAACAAGTTTCCTTGAATAGAATGGTGCACTCGGTAAGATTACTTACCATCTTGTTACGCGACATGTATGCAAGTGTAGCTAAACATAAAACTGAACCAATTATAACAAATTTGTACTGGAAGGTCCCCTTGATTGGGTTGATATATTTTTTTTAACTTATTGGCATTTTGACTTATTACATGTCTTTAAAGTAAATTAATTTAACAATTTATTTTAAAATTCTTGAGAAATTTGTCTTTCCAACCAAACTATAACCAGTTTATTGATTGAGAAAAGTTAAATAGTAAAAAAACAAATTTCTTTGCTTTGATGTTGTTTATTTAATAAAATATTTATATAATTATATGTATCTGCTGTTTTGGAATTGGTATAATATGAAACTTTTATTTCTTTCCTTCATGAAAATTAGAGAGTTTGATCGATAATAGGATGGGTTGTTTACTAAAATAATTTAAAACACTTATTTTATAACACAATAAAATAGGGGTTAATTGTTTATATTGTGATAAATACATATTAAATAAAGAAAAAACTAAAAATACATATATTTTTTAAGGTTTATAACTAATGTATGGAGTAAATTTTGAAATTGAAACTATATTACATATGTATTTTAGCTATTATTTTTGTTATGAAATGTATATAGTTTAAATCTTTTTAATAACTTTGTTTGTATATGAGTAATGAAGAAAATACTGGTAATATTTTTAATTAATTTCCTTTAATAAAACAATAAATGCATATAATTATAAAGTAATAACTTATAGTCTACATCGCTGGAGAATAATTTGTAACCACATGAGACTGTCTTGAGATGTTGGCTCCAGGTTCTGGTACTCTTAAAAGAGGCAGTATTTCAAAAGTTGCTATCTTGGCAATAAACATATGATGATTTACTTTTAGATTTAGGTTTATAAAAAATCATCTACTTTCCCTAAGCTTTACTAGATAGAAATTAAATTTAATCCTCTGGAATTAATTCATATTGGAATTTTGGTCTATAAAACACCTTTAAAAGAAATCATTTGTTATTTTATGATTGTATGTATTTTTATGCATGCGTGTAATATATATTATTAATATACAGTATACATTCGATTCACAGTTTTTATGTTGCCCTTATTAAGTTTTTTACAAAAATATATATCAAATATTTTGTTTTTTCTCTGTAGTAAAATAAATTATCCTCTTGCATGTTATTTACTGTTTTATTGTCGAAAATACTAGCACTTCGAAAAATATTGTATGTATAGTGTCCACAATACCGGTATGCAGCATTCATTAACCTACATAATTAAATAATCTATCACTTCAATTTAATACATTCATAAAAACATTATATTTAAGTGGTTTTTGGGCCATATAAAGCTACTTATCATTTGTCATGTGTTTTTTTTTGTTTTCAGGGCTTTTTTAAGTTTGATTTTTTGAACATATTTTTGATAAAGGAAGACTGAAATAAAAATATTAAGGGTGGATTTACTTATGGGTTTATTGGAGTATAGCTCCAGGGCGGCAAATCTCAAATTGCATGCCAAAAAAAAACAAGTTTGTTGTTTGTTGAGTGCACAGTGTAGAGTGACTACTAATCAAACTCTTGCAAATAATTTTATAAATTGACAGTTTCTAATAAAAATTAGGAGTTTCGCAACACTTAAGCAGGCGGCAGGCTCCTTTAGTCAAGGGTTTCTTAAAATTAAACCTGCCTCTGAAAATAATGTGTCATTCATTGTTGACTATATTCATTTTGGCGGTTACATATGTTGAGAATTAATTACATTTCTTAACTTAATCATGATATGCTTTAAATTTTCCCAGGACTGAATTATATCATTGGATTTGAACCAACCAAACTTTCTTAGCCAACTTTTCAGAAAATTATATGAATCAAATAAATTAACCTTAATAAAGTATGTAACAATAATATGGCCTTAAATAAATGGTAAGAGTAGTCGGTAATGGAACGCAAATGAGTTAAAAACACAAACACTTTGATATTTCAATGTCACATGACATCTTTCTCATTCTTCCAATTCCTGAAGATGATGCTTTGTGACATCAAAATGTTCTGAGTGCTTGTAATATGTGTTTTTACTTTTATTTTTGTTTCGTTTTCTACAATTATATCCTGTTTGTTTAAGAACAAATTCTGAGAAAATATGTTACCGGATTGCCAGATCAAGATTCTTTTTAGAGACTAAAAAAGTAAAAGTATAGTGGCCTTCATTGACAAAATGTCACTATTTATCTAATAACTGCCAAAACATCTCTTAAATAAGGCTCTTCACATGGTGAGACTATTGAATTAACTACAATAGGACCCCACTCATACAATGAGCTAGGTTCTACAGTCGTGCTATAAAGCAGAACATAGCCTTTTTTAACGTTCAAATGTCTATTAAATCCTAAAAACATGTTTAGACAATCATATATAAATTGCGCAATAGATCATTCATTCAATAATCAATTGTTTAAAATCATTTTCATCATGCCCATCACTATCGTAAACAGATTGAATTATCAGCATAAAGTGGAAGCCAACGCCATTCTCTGCTTTCATCATGCCAAAAAATGCTGGAGAGCAAGACAATCTTTAAGAGTGTAAATTGTTTTAGCCCTGTGTCTTACTACGTTTTCAGCTTATATGCTCCTAAAATGTAATGCAACTCCTTTATTAAATGGCCAGGTGTAATTTATATCCATAAATTAACACATTAGACACTTAGTGTTGCATAAATCTCTAAAGGTACTGTGGTTACTGATTTAAATCTTTATGTGCTAATATAAATGTTATAAATATTTGTACATTTGTTTTTATCTATTTAATAATGTAGTAACGTAATATCTTTACATAACTATTGTTTGATAAATCATTAGAATTTATCATTGCATGAATACTTTGTTTAACATGCATATTATATAATTATGTAAATTTTATGTTTTATTGCAATGATGTTGCTATAGTTTTTTCTTACATTACTTTATTAATGTTCGTTCACTAAGATGTTTAGTCTTGGAGACAGATTATGGATGTAGAGCATATGAAGTCAAAGACTACTTATTATTTTGTTATTTACAAATAATATCTCAGTTAAAAAGTGAGATAATTTAAAATAAATAATGTTGTTTTGTATCCAGATTAGACATAACTAATGTGCCAATTTGTACCGAATGGAGCTATTTGGGAATATGTAAATAAATATTGATTACTAAAATAATTGTACCTACTGTTAAAATATAGTAGTGTGTGTACTGTGATGTTTTGTATTAATAACATTCATTAAATTTTGTCCAAACAAAGTGCGTGATTTAAGTTTTATTTATAGCCTGAACATTTATTTATTTCTTAAATATTTCTTTATGCTATAAATTTTCACATAACTCTATTTTATATATGATATATTTGAACAGGCTTTGTTTTATTTTTGTGTGCTGTAACCTCTATTCCAAAATCAATTTATTTCACTCAAATATAAGAAAGATAAAAATAAAGTTAAACCAAAGTCGACTCGATCAATGTATTTCTTTTGGCTTTAGTGTAATATTGTAAAAAGTGTTTATTGAACCATATATTTGCAAACAAAATAAAACACTCTTGCATGAAAAATATAAAATTTGTATGTAAAATTAATTGTCACTAGATTATTCATTGAAGAAAAATGTATATTTTTTAACAATAATTATCGCTGAAAAGAATGACATAAATATGCCCCACGTTGATTCTCACATATTCAAAAGCCATCTTAATAAGGAAACAGCACTGGTTTTAACAAGATTCTTAAAGTACTTAGCTAACCTAAACAACCATAAAACATTGTGCCAATTTAAAAATGACTTCCCTTTTATACTTTTATCTATTATCAAGAAGTTAGATACTTTTATAATAATTTGTAACTAATATAGCTATGTATTTTTTTAAGCTTTGAAAATGTAACAGTAAGAGACACCCTTGAAATGAATTAAGTATTTTAATTGCTATAATTAATTATTGCTATATCTTTCTACATTTTTTTATATTGCTAACATAACTATATTCACCAATCACATTTCTTCAAGTTTCAAATGTTCAGAACTGGGTGGTCCTATTCTTACAACTTAAAAAAGAAATATTTTCATGATTAAGATAGATATAAGTTTCATAATACATTTATTAATTATATTAACATGAAAAATTGATTTGCTAACAGTTCATATAATGTAAATTCATATATTAATAACTGAAGTAATTATTTTGTAGTAAATCATATATTTTGCCATAATTTGAATTAAGGCCGGTCTTATGACTATCGGATGAATATTTCTATCTGGAGGTTAAAGTTAGTGACCATATAAAGGTTATTAACCACTTTAATATTTCACGCGTATTATGAACTGAATTTATATGTAGGGTAAATATATTTTCATGCAGAAAACACAAGGTTGGTACTGTTTTTACTGGTGTGCGCATGCGTATAAATCATACTACCGCCACAACCTGGCTATAGTAGCTTCAATGCTCAACACTTGTTAAATAATGGCGGCTAAACGAGTGCAAGGAAACAGATGGCGTCATGTGGGTGCAGAAGCTAAGTTCTCTTGCAAGTTCGGTGCTTGCCAAAATGATATTTTACTCACATTTAAATCATTTGTTCTTGTATAACTATAACTTTACAAATAGCTAGCACCTGGGCATGTACTACTAAACACTTGAAACAATATTTTAACATAAAAACTTGTTCTGTTAAGGTGAAACTCCATGAAAAACAATGCATCACTATGTTAACGCCAAATTTAACTTTCAGATAAAAGTTATCAGGTACTTAAGCCTCCCGATAAAAATGTGATGGATAAATACATTTTATCTGGCAGATAAAAGCTATCTGGCAGTCATAAGACACACTTTTAACCTACCAAATAGATATAAATATCTATCAGCCAGATTAATATTTATCCAGGAGTCATAAGACTGGCCCTTAAAATCAAAATTATAATGAACCATCTAATTGTTTAATTGATAAAGCATTTAATTCTCCATGCTTTGATATAGTAATTTAAAATATTATGCTAATTATAAGATAATATTAATAAACTAAAGCTTGGTCCATCAAATTATAGGTTTCTAAACTGAAAACATTGAGTAAATGTATTTTTAGTGCCTTTTATTTTTAAATTAAATTAATGGTGGCAGAATTAAATTTTTCATCAAAATAAAGTAAATTATTTATAACATAACTATGTGGTTTGTACTAACACAATAATTGGAAATGTTAAAGAGTAATTGCGCAAGCAAAATACTAAGCAATCTGTGATAAAATTTCTTGCATTAAATGCAGAGGTTGGTAATAAAACTATTTGTTAGGTTTTTTTTCTCAGTTTTAAACTCTATAAAGTTTGAAATATTCTTAAAAAAAAAAGTATTTAAATAATAACTTAGTATTTTTATTTTAGTTGTAACATTTGAATCTATCAGAAATAGTTTTATTACAGAAATGTAATTAGATATTATGCTAATTATGATTGTATTTACTGATAGAGTTTCATAATAATATTTGTATGTCCTGTAACTATTATAAAAGTTTGTTTTATGGTAGCCATTATTATGACCAATGTAAATTACTTTAAATGAAGCTTAGCTATTAGTTTCAACATACCATATCAGTACACGTTACTTAAATAAATACAGGTAGTGGTTTACTTTGCTTATTTTCTTTAGTTTGATGTTGCAGCTACATTTTACTTCAGTATAAATGGTTCAATAACACATCTTGACAAGAGATAATATAAATTGTAATTATGGGTTGAGTAAGCTGCAATTACTCTGCTAGATTTTGAAAGCATTGGTAGCTATTTTCTAGATGCATACTACAACTATGATGTAATATAATTATCAATAAATTTGATATAAAAGTAAAATTGATGTATCTTAAAACTTGAAACATTTTCCTTTGTGTGCCAAGTGAGTTTCGTGACTGTGTTTCAACAAGATCTAATGAGCATTATTAGGTATGTACTAGAGGTGCTTGACTCTAACCAAGGATATGTCAGGCATCGATCCTAGACCATTCGAGTTTCTCCAGTGCTCAATTCCAGATGTTGCTGATGTACTCTTTGTATAAGGGTTCATTCTGCTATCCAAATGGTCAAACATCTACGCACTAGAGATGGTTGTTTAACATTAGACGTAATGTCTTAGGTTAATAAGTTTATACATTTTATACTGTACTTGTCTTGTGTAATTTATAGAATCCATATTAAGCTGCGGTGGAAGAAAACAGAATTTTAGGTCTGTATTTTCAGTTTTTTATCACAAAAAGCTTTTGCTGTTTTCGACCCCCAAAAATAAGTACCTTAAATATTTCTCCACTAGATATGTTTAGTTTGATCAACATTTCTGGAATATTTCTCATGAGAATCATAGAATATGATAAAACTTTTTAAATGAAGAAAAAAAAAAGTCTTATCATCAAATGCCAATATGATTATAAGAGAAGGTAAACAAAATAGAAACAAAAATGTAAATACTATCAATATTAAAAGAATAATTAAAATGAATATATACACATACATACATACCCTTGCAGGGTAGGCAAAAAGCTGTGCATATAGTTCAAAAACAAACACTACTTAATTCACTAACTTTCTCCACACTTCCCTACCCTTGCATACTTTCTTCACCTCAACAACATCCATACATGAAGTCATACATGCTCTTTTATTCTTAAAACTCCTATTAAAATGGAAAGAATAGAAAACCTATTATGTGTCTTAGGGAGATGAGTTATTTTCTATTGAGACTTTGTGGTTGGTAAGCAAGTTCCACCTATCATGTTGCACTGTTTTAGGAATTTAGCAGGTTTTGAAAGCCCTAGCTGTGCTTGCAAGGATGGATACAGGATTGCCCTGGGTCCTTGTGAGAGAACCTGTTTTCTGCATCACAAGACAAAGTTGATTGTTTTTCACATGTAATGGCCAGGGATTTTACATTCTACTAGAGTTATATTGCTATTGAAGGATGTAGCTGGTAAGTTAATTAAAAATGTGCTGCAGTGTGGACTACTATGAGGGTGTGATCCTTTGGTAGTTGAGGTTTTCTTGGGGTCGGAAAGTTTGGGGCGGATAGGATAATATAGAGATCAAGACGTTGTTTGATAGCAACTCTTGGAGATGAACTAAAAAGGATTTGAGTCAGTCTTAAATTGGTTAAGATTCTCATTTTTCTTTCCTCTGCTCTCTATTTGAAAATAAAAAGTGAAAGTATGTAAATAAATAGAAAAAAGTGTATTTGTTTTCTATCAAAGCCTAACCTAACTATCTTTTCAGGTTGGCCCACAACCTTATCACTTACATTACATAATTTTACATATTTCCACATTGTTTCAATAAATTTCTAAGTAACTAAGTAATTAATCATTTTTATGATCATTATAATTATATTATAGCAATTCTTTTACTAAACAACATACTCTAATCCTTATATTAGTAATTTTCAAGAAGATCTTCAATTGGTAGTATTCATAAATACAATATTTAGTTTTCAAAGAATCTAAAGTTTCAGTAGATTTTGTACTAAACATTTAATTAACAAAAATGTATTACATATTTAAAATATCTTGATCCCTCAGGGGTTTAGCTACCCATTCTGCCTTCTGGGCGGCCTGCCCAGCACGAAGAGTGTTGCCCGGGGGCCACCACTAGGATGTACCCTGAAAGTATTTTTGAGAAGACAACCAGGAAATGCCGGTTGGCTGCACTCCCATTTCGGTGCATGTCGCCACAAGGGAGGGACCCACTTGGTCAACAACCCTAATGAGCGCACAACACAAGTCCGGCGCTATCACCTACAAGAAAGTACACTCGCGCTACCTCCTGACGAGTGCTGATAGAATTAAACCTAGGTCAAGGGAATGGGCAATAATGATCAAATTTCTTAGAGGCAGCCTTTACCTCTTTGTCCAATGGCAGCATTGTAGGGTGTAAACTGTGGTGTTCTTTTCATTGTAAAGGTCATATTGTGTTTGTTCCTTTTATACTTTTATATTCACTTTTCCTGTACCTTCTTCCAAATATAATACAATAATAATAGAATAGAATATTCCAAATATTCATATTTTATTATTTTTAACTCTTAGGATGTACTGTGAAGACTCTCTTAAGGGTATTGTATAAAAAAAACTAAAAAGGATCCATTATTTCATTCATATCTAGAAATATGAACTTCAACAACATGGTAGTGAAGAGCTTAATTATTGGTGTCAAAGAAACCCAAATGTTTAAGACATTGAGGAGTAATTTGAAAAACCATTTAGTTAGTCCAGTTATGTGTTTTCTTTTACACAATACAATTTTATTAACACTTGTAATTTCTTACAATAATTAAAACAAAAAAAGAGATTGAAATAAAGTTTTACTAATTTTAATATCTTGATAAAAATATATACAAACAATTTTAAAATACAAGTAACTTATTGCTTAAAAATTTAATTTGTTAATACATAAACACAAAAAGAATTTATATATATGTAAAATTATGTTTATACAATACAAAATAATATAATGCAATCTTATATATATTTTCAAATGCCTTTATAGAGATCACTTATACTATACATAGAAATTGATGGAAAATAAAAAAATTAATAAATGAAAATTGAATTAAGAAAGCCCAGCTGGGGAAAGAGGGAATATATAGAAAGAATCCAATGCACAACATTTACCTATTATTTTTCTATTCTGTCTTATATAGAAGTAGTACAGTATTCACACACAAATTTAAACAAAAATAGAGTAATATTTTGGCATTGATGCCTTTATCAAACAAAAAAAGAAATCAAGAGGAAAGATTTGATAAAGACAACAATGCCAAAATATCTGTCAAATTGTGTTTAAATGTGTGTGCGACTACTTCTACCATAGAAGATATAAGAAAGGAAGATGTCACCTTTGTGCATTGGATTTTTCTTAAGTGGCCTTTCTTTTAAATTTTCACTTATTTATTTTTATCACTTTTCATTGTTATATAATCATTTAGCCACTGAGCCTTTTCAATGCTAAACATTATATAAAATAATATATACACAGATTTGATAAAACATTTTTTGGTAAAAGTGAAGACTGACAAAGTCTCTTTATCAGTTTCAATAACATATTATAATCTTTACAGGTTGTATAATATATAATCCATATATTATTAAAATTGACAAATGATTCATTAACAGGGTGGCTACAAAACATATTTTACAAAATTACCTTACTTTTCCAGGCAACATTTTTCAATTTTCCCTGACTACTTTTTTCAAGTTTTAACGGTGGATGATGACTTGTTTTATTTATTATTGATCACATATTAAAAAAAAAGTTTGTATCTACTAAACAAATGGTTTAATCAGTTATTTAAACAAATTAAAATGTCATTTTATTCAGGTATTATTAACTTTTGTTTTAGTGTTTGGATGCGAAATTAATGGGATATTTTACAATTTTTTAATTTCCCGACTTTTCCTTATTTTTAGTTAAATTCACTGACATTCCCTGTTTTCCCTGTCATCCAAAAAATGTCTGACTTTACCAGATTTTCCCTGTCTGTAGCCACCATGATTAAATGTTGTCCTTTATTATTTTAGAATAAAACAAATCAAAATGTAAACACTCAATATTAAACAACAAAATTTTATACAAATATATACAAACCTATAAAAACTTATCATTACATAATGTATGTTTTGTAAAAAATCATTAATGAAATGGAATAATTACATTTTTGTCAACAAACTAGTTGATCACTTATAGATAATTTTTTCAAATAAAATTGGAAAAGTATTGAAAAATTTTTATACGCTGAAAACAAATTGGAAATTAAAACATATTTTCCCAAATTTATGTGTAGGAAATAAAGTGCTTTAAGAATGCAACATATAATTTGGTCTTGAAATACACATAAAAGAATTGTATAGAATGGGCCAATTTCATAGTCAGTCTTAGTATGTCTCAAGTACAGCGCTATACTAAATACAAGGTGACAGCCACCAAGACCAGAATGCAATGGGCTAGTTTCACAAATGAAACTGGACTATTCCATTCAAGTCCAGGTGGGTGTCATCCTGTATTAAGTATAGTGCTGCACTTGGGGCATACTCACTCGACAACGAAACTGGCCCATTAAAGCACACACACAAAAATAAGAAATTTACAAACACTTTTGTTATTTCCTTGTGACATCTTCAAAAAACTGATGCCAATGAAGTGTTTGCAAATATATTTTTAGTCCTCAGGAGAAGTTTTCATCCTTCTATTCTAACGTATTGTTATTCCAGTCATAAAATAATTATGTTTCTAAAATGGTTACTTAAGTGTGCATTTCAGCAGTTGAGCTTCATTTTCACATTTAATTGGTTCAAAATTAATTAAAAACTTTTACAGTGCACATAAATGGAAAAATAAAATTTAATAAGGTGATATAATATTACAGAAATCAAATAATTTTTAATGAAATTAGATTCTTGAGATTTTATTTGACTTAAACTAATTTTTTTTACTAACTCCTTACAGATCTACTAACTATTATGTAGTTCATTTTTTTAAATTTTATCATTATCAACATAGGTAAATAAATATTTAAAATCACATATTGGCGTTGACCTAGTAAATAATTTGGAGTTTTAAATTTTTAAGTCTATTGATTAAAAATGTAATGGCTGCATTTTTTTTATGTGATAAAATGAAACATGAATAATCCTTTCATACCCAAATATAGTAATATAATGTACATTAATTCTTATTCTAATGTCAATGAAGGATTTATTCATTTTGAGCCTCATATCATCTTACTTGATATAAATTCCATAAGAGCAATAAACAATAATATTGGAAACAACATTTGAAAATGCCCTTTTTTTGATTTAGATCTAGCATATTTTGTGTACATCTACAGTAAATCTTGAGAAAGCAGGAAAAAAAATGCTTTCCTGTTACCACACAATTAAAATAAAGATACACACATTGACGTAATTGTCTCGGATCTTTATTTCACTGACTAGTAGATCTCACTAATGGCTTGTACTGGATGAGAGATTATTGAAAAAAATACTGGTTGGATTTGATTTTATTACTGTCTTTTAAGAAAGTAAAAATATTATTGTTGGTGAATAGCCCCTAAACAAAAGAGTGGGTGTTGAAGGAGTTAAAGGAGTTGTGAACATGGTCAAATTATTTATTTTTTAAAGGCTAGCATTAAATTACTCAAGATATACTTATTTTTTTGGTTCAAGTGTTTGATCAGATACTAGTGAAAAAAACTAAAGATAATTAATCAAACACTGCCAAAGTATTGTATGTGTGCCTTAAAGGATGTTCTTTTTGTATGTAAAATTCATGGTTGGTAATGTAGTAAATGTGTCATTTGAAAAATAAAATTAAGTAGATTTTCATTGAAACAAATACCAGACTTTATATTTCCAATATATCACAAACCACCACTGACGTGGATAGTATGGAGTCAAGAAAGCAACATCTAATGCCACTTTTAATTCCACACATGAACCACCAAGAAGAGTCTTGAACGTTTAACGGTCCGTTTGAGACAACTGGAGCACTTTATGCTAGAGGTATCTGGAGAGGTTCTCTACGCCTTTTGGGAACTCTACGACCGATGTGTAGAACAACTTGTCCAGACTTGATGTCTTTGAAAACAGTGATGGCCTCTTGATGACTCAAGCCATGGAGAGCTTTACCGTTCACCGCTAGAATCTCGTCACCTGGATAGTGAAAATGAAAATGTTATAGCAAATATACACTTATAACTGTGAACTAGATAATAAATATTAAACTGGGAAAACATGGCTCATTAAAGTTAGTAAAAAGTGTTTTATTTGTAAAGGAAAACACAGATATAGTATACCAAATCATATCATTTTACAATAATGTAAAGTGAGTGTGTGTTTGATCCTACCACAACGATAGCGTCAGACGCGAGCACTCCTCTGAAAGCAGTATAGACATGATTGCTCACGCGGCTATAAATTTGTGTAACGAGTTGGATTCTCTTTTACTTGCTACTAAAGAATAAAATATTCTTTAAACATTAGTATGAATTAACTAAGCTTAAATTTTTTACTTTCTACAGGTATGTCTTTAACTTATGTTACAAAAATATTTCGGTCATTCTACAAACTAATAGTAAACTTGTTAACAGTTTTCCATTGCTCTTTTTCAACAATTGTTTTTTCAAACAGCACAAGGTTAGATAAAACTCAATTTTATTAATACTAATAACTATCTATTTAATGGCAAACAAAAACTGTCTTGCCTGCAATATTTGATGGTATTTCAAACGTGTAATTCGCTCTGTAGGAAAACATCTATATTTGCGTGAGCCACACCAATTTGCATTATTGTTCAGTGTTTCTACACTGTCTTATTATATACTTCCAAGTCATTAGGCAATAATTCCTTTTATTAAATTATATAATTTGTTATTTCATTATAAATCGTTAGTTCCATTTAATAGAAAATATATAGTGGAATAAAATATTCCTTTTTAATTGTTATGTCTCAATAAAATTTAATACAGGGGATTGTAATTGCTCCAAAAATGATTGCATTAATTTGCGTCGTTGATGGTATGTGTGTGTGTGTGTGTGTGTATAATATTTTGTTAAATTTTTATAACACTCATAATGTTAATATGTGTGTGTGTGTGATGAAAATTAGTAACAATTTTTTTGAATGTTAACGTTATAGTTTATTATTACTAATTTTAAGACCATCATATTAGTAAATCTCACCTCACTAATATACTCAATATACCAATAGAACTGTCCAAAACAATTTTACATAAACATATTTATCAATTTTATATCGTCTAGGCTATGTCTTAAATAGTTAGGTGTTATCATTAAATCACAGACGGAAATGATAAATATCTCGCTGCATCACCTTCTTTTAGCCTGCCACTCTCCGCCGCTTGTCCACTAGGAAACACAGTCTTGACGTAGATTCCCATGTTACCCTTAGGGGAATCCCTGCCTCCCACGATGCTGAAACCCAAACCTTTGTGCCCAGGGCCTTTGGTGAAGGCCACCGAAAGGATGGTGAATGCTGCGCTGCCCCCGTGTCGTGGTAAGGTGCAGAATTTGCTCTCCTCTTCCTCTTCTGTCAGCTCCTCAGGGGGATGATTGACCCTTTCTACCTCCTGTTGCTGAAATCAGAACAAACATAATCATACTTCGCTCCTTCCTTTCCTGGTGTTGAATATTCCACTATTTGCCATTTTCACTAAGAAACACTCCTTGTTGCTAAGGTACAGTTTGCTAGTTATTTACTCCACTATTTCTCCTCACTCTACTCTACGGGCCTGCAGATTTCTCGAAATTTCCTACCTCCATCCACATTCCTAAAACCAACCCTGTTGCATCTGGCGTTTGGGAGTCTACAAACAGTGTGCGTTGAGAACCAATCTCTATCACAGCTCGATGAACCTCTCTGGCTATGTAAGGGATCGATCCCTTACAATTATAATAAGTGTACAAGTGGCAGCATGAAGCCAAATCCGAGTCGAGGGTGGCTGCGTTATCTGATAGCTTGTGGTCTTAATAAAAGAAATCACACATTAGTGGCCGATGATTTCCACACGTCCATCATAGACTGTCTTAAAAATATGATTGAAGAATGACCCTGGGCGAGGGACGATTCCTCGATAGCTCAGTGGTTAGAGCTTTAGCGTACTAAACCAAAGGTCCTGGGTTCGATTCCCGTGTCCAGGTGTCATTTTTCAATTATCAGAATATTAAATTGTTACAGTTCAAGCTTGATCTCTTCATTTAAAAATGAAATCCATTATTCTTGTTTTAATTTGCGCAAAAAGTTCATTAATTTTCTCCTTGATCTCTGGATGACCATTGAGGAAATTTTCCTCCATTAAAAGTACTGGAAGCGCATTTAGTCTTTCTGTTAAATTAAAGAACCGAAAAAAAAATCAAATAGAATAACTGGAAGCAGAATAATAATCTAATTCTACACACTTCTACACTTTATCACATTCAAGAATGTGGTATACGGTTTTTAAGCACAACACACGCCGAGTAAAAAAAAAAAAAACTTCCTTCCACCATCACGCCAGAGCCGGCACTGTGAGAGCAACAGTTCCATAAAAAGATGTTTGTATCTTTTTTTTGGTGACCTGGTGGTCTAGGGGTAAGGTGTCAGACTTCTGTGCTGGCGGCCGGGGTTCAATCCTCGGTCCCGGCACAAATTTATCTGATTACCAAACCCTTCCTTCACCTTTGACAAGACATCTTGTGAATGTGGGGAATGCCAGGCCTCCACCGTGGTTCGGATTCCACGTTAAACTGTAGGTCCTCCATTTCATCTCACAATCACCCTACCATTACACATTAGCGTAAGTGCGTATAACCCGAACGGGTAGTAAGACGCGGTGCTAATAATAATAAT